>JAUMHN010040334.1:0-28499 GCA_032360265.1 Heliamphora ciliata | reverse complement strand
TTTTGTTGAAAATAGAGTCGCCACTTAGTTTTTGAGAAAAACTAAGAAAAACAAAATTGGCTACTAATCTTTAAAACATTAACTAGAGAAAGAGGGTTCGGGGGCGAAGGTATGAATCGAAAAAGGTGTTAGGCGCCCCGTTCGCCCAACCATTTGGTGGGCCCCTACTAATCATTATTAGTTCTTTAATTTTATTTCTCAAATGCATGCAAATCAAGAAAATAGAGGCAAAGAAAGAACATCCAAAATTAAATATAGAAAATACATAAAATATGTACATAACACTCCAAAATAAATAAGTGTCAAAAGAAGAATCTTAAATCCTATGACATGCAATTTCTAATTAAAGAATACATGAAACACATACCCACATGCAATAATGTTGAAACAACCTAAACTAACATGACTTGGTTAAAAGAATAAAAAAAAATATGCTAGAAGTTGGCAAAACCACCTAAACATGAATTTGTTACAAAAAAAAAATTAAACTATCCTAAACATATCTTCAAATAACGAAACTAAAGCTTGTATATCACCAAAATTAACTATGTTAACATTAATATGATGAATTATTAAAGAAATAAGAACTGTAAAATAAGAAATACATAAAAGAGAAAAATGCTACATTAAAAGAAATCCTATTGAACAAAGAAATTTAAAATAAGAGTTTTATTACAAAAGAGAATTTAAAGATTTAAAAGAAAATAAAAGGATTCGACAAAATATGAAAGGTAGAAAATACTATTAAGAAGAAAATCTAATTATTTACATAAAATATGAAAATAAGAAGAATAAAAGAACAGTAAAAGATATCTTTATAATTTTGTGCTTTTTGTAGTTAATAGAAGAAAAGAAAAGAAAAATATTATAGGAGAAAAGTTAAGAAAAATTAGTTATTAACATTTTACATTTTTTTTAAAATAAAAGAGAAGAAAATAGAAGAAATGGAACGAATAATGAAGTATTTTCAAAAAAGAAAATTATGCATTACTTAAAGATAACAATTAACTTAAAATTTTTTTTGTGATTTTTGATTTTAGCAAAATAAAAGAAAAATACCATAAAAAGAAAATAAGACTATAGAAAAGAAAAGAAAAAATAAATTTCTATAAGAAAAATAAATAAATATTAATATTACAAGAAAAGAAATGTTAAATGGAACTTTTATTAAAACTAAAAAAAACTAGAAAAGAAAATTACACTAATATAAGAAAGAGAAGAAAAAGAAGAAGAAAATGAAATTAAAAGAATATTAGATTAAAAGAATATTTAAGCTAATATTAAAACAGTATTTAAGCTAGTGCTAGCGAAAGAACTAAAATTAAAAGAAAAAGAAAAAAGAAATATTAATATTTAAATAAAATATATAATTAAAACTTAAAAAGAAGAGGAAATAGAATTATGCTATAAAGGAAATTTGAAGTTAAAAAATAAAGTGTTAGAAAAAGAGTAAAATTAAAGTAATACTAGAAGAAAATAAACACTAAACTAAAAGAAAATAAAATGGAACAATGAATTAATATTACCAATAGAAATGAAATGCTAGTAAAATAAAATTAGACTAACTAAAAGAAAATAATATGTTAGAACATTGAATTAATGTAAAAAGAAAAGGAATGAAAAGAAATGAAGCATTTGAATTAAATAGGTGTAATATTGATTATTATAACCAAATGTTATGTAGATTATAACAATTAACAACAATGATAAGCTGTAATTACCAACAATATTAGCACTATTTAATAATTTAACAATTTGCAATTAGCTTAAAAAAAGAATGAAGGTAAATAAATAAAACAAGTATGCTAAGTAAGCTAAAACTAGAATTTAAAGTAATGTAAGAATATAACAACTACATAAATAATGCGTGGACGTAATTAAAATGAATTGATCAAATTAAACCCGGCCACTCCAAAGGGGTAGAAAATGGAGCTTAGAAAGGCCGGGAATCCAAGCCAAATACCTGAATTGCTTAAGAATCCTCAAGTTGGGGAATGTGGATGAGCAATTTGATCTTCAGGTGATGGTTCAAGCTAGGGTTTGGGACTATCGGAGGCTCAGATCTTGGTATTTCTGCAAGGCTTCGGCGATGGGGCTCGAGATTGCTCGGCAACTCGGCAGAGCTTCTCTCACTAAACCTCTCTATAATTTTGTCCTTGAAAACGTACCAGAGGTACGGTATTTATAGAGTTCTTCAACCAATGAGATGCTGCGACGTTCTAAGGCATGTCAGGCCATTTGGAGTTGGCAGCCGCCACAATGTGAGTTGGCGGTCGCCATGTTTAAATTGGCAGTCGCCATGTTGAAAAAGGTTCCACAAGGTTCTATTGGCGGTTGCCATAATGAACATGGCGGTCGCCACTTCTGGCAATGACTTGGGCAACAAGTTATCGATGGTTTGGTACAACTTCAATGGTTTTGAAGGTTTCTGATGGTTTTTGATGGTCGAGTTCAATTACCGAGCTTGGATCACTTCTCAAAGATCGAACTGAGACACCATTTTAACCGTTTTCATCATCGAATTCACCTAAGATTAGGCGGGGTCAAATTGGAATGTCTACAGTGATCAGTGTGCGGAACAGAGAACAGAAATGATCAGTCAATAGTAAGCAGTGCAGCACAGAGTGAACTGTGATCAATGCAATATACAGTATAGTAAACAGTGAATAGTAATACCTGGTGAGAGGTGAGCCAGTCCAACGATGCCCGAAACCGATCGATGTCTTTCTCCCAGCCTTCTACCCCTTCAGGCCTTGGGACCATCGAGCCGGGCGGGGAATAACTAGAGGGTCTGCCGAGGAGTTCGCTGGGACGTGAAGTCCGAGGAACTCATAGGTCCACAACTGTAAATAAAAGATGTCAGCAATCAGATAATGGATAACAGATAATAGAAATGAATGAAAATGTGCAGAAACTAGAGCATACCTACCAAACCCTCCAATATCCCCCGATGCTGAGCTCTTGGGGAATTCGGGTCAAGGCCCCCATAAAGCCGTAGAGGGTGGCGAGAGCAGCTCTTCCCCAGTCGAATGAAATTACCCAATCAAGATGCGCAATAGCACCTAGATAATGAAGATAAACAGTATCCTCCTTATTCAAAAATAAGGAGGTACCGAACATATACCAAAAGAAGCCTCGGGATACCCACTCATAGTCGCGAGGCTCAGTGCACTAAAAGTGGCAGAAGCGCTCGAAGAACCCCGTATATCTGACCTGGTCTCTGTCCATCTGCACTAGAACAGCTCCGAGCAGGTGCAGTAGCGTGTCGGTAGACCGGGCAATGGATGGATCAAACGAAATGGGGGCACCTCCTACTTGGATGCCGGTGATCATAGAGAAGTCCAGAGACGTCAAAATAGCCTCAAAAGTAGTAAAGTGGAAGGTGTTGGTGGTGTCCTACCACCGCTCAGCCACAGTCGTCAACCATACCCGGTCATTGCACGTCCTACCCAATAAGAGTATGAACTGAACAAAGCCGGAAGCGTCAATGATAGCCTGACTGGGAGCAGGAAGAGAATCATACCACTCCAACGCCTCTCCGGAGGCAGAACCACTGAAGCCTCGGACATAGTGACCAGCCTGAAAAGAAGAAGATAAGCAGAGCATCTACAAGAGCAGATCAAACAACAGATATGCTGGAAATGACTGAAAGCAATAAAAACCCTAGGTTCGTGAGTGTGTGACTCCCTTCGGTTCTCTCAAACACTAAAGATTAGGCACCCTAAACTCTGGTGCACCAGCCAAACCCAGCACGTCCTAGTAGAAGACTGGGAACCCCAAGTCCTACAAGACTAGGCACCCCAAGCCCTAGCGAGCCAGACAAATCTCTCAAGCCCTAAAGATTAGGCACCCTAAGCCCTAGTGTTCTAGGAAAATCTCTCAAGCCCTAGAAGACTAGGCACCCTAAGACCTGGTGAGCCAGGTAAGTCTTTCAACCCCTAAAGATTAGGCACCCTAATCCCTGGTGCGCCAGGCAAACCCAGTACGTCCTAGTAGAAGACTAGAAGCCCCAAACCCTAGAAGATTAGGCACCCTAAGCCCTAGTGAGGCAGACAAATCTTTCAAGCCCTAAAGATTAGGCACCCTAAGCCCTAGTGCGCCAAACAAACCTAGCACGTCCTAGTAGAAAACTATGAACCCCAAGCCCTAGAAAACTAAGCATCCTAATCCCCCTGGTGAGCCAGGCAAATCTCTCAAGCCCAAAAGACTAGGTACCTCAAGCCCTGGTGCGCCAGGCAAATCTCTTAAGCCTTAAAGATTAGGCACCCTAATCCCTGGTGAGCCAGGCAAATCTTTCAAGCCCTAAAGATTAGGCACTCTAAGCCCTGGTGTGCCAGACAAATCTTGCACATCCTAATAGAAGACTAGGAATCCTAAGCCCTAGTGTGCCAGGCAAATCCTCATAACCCTAGGTTCGTGTGTGTGTGACGATCCTCTAGTTTTTGCACGTCCTAGTAGAAGACTAGAAACCGTAAGCTCTGGTGCGCCAGGCAAGTCTCTATCTGAAGTCATTTCGTGTTAATCATTCTCTTAGTTTTTCCCGAACATCAAAAATAAAATTTTCCCTTTGGGATTTGTGTTTTTCCCCTTTTGCTCTAATTTTGTAATATTTTTGAAAAATTTTCTCTAATTTTCTATGATTTTTGAAAAATTTTGCCCTAATTTTCTATGATTTTGAAAAACTTTTCCTAATTTTTTTATGATTTTTGAAAAACTTTCCTAATTTTCTAGAAATTTTGAAAAATTTTCTCTAATTTTAGGATTTTTCGAAAAAATTCTCCTCTTAGTTTTCATGCCCCAAAGATAAAACAAAAAATTTCTCCTTACGTTTTTTATGCTTTTCCTAAAAATAAAAAATGAAAAAGTCAAACCCTTTATTTTTGCTAAAATAATCACCCTTTAATTGTTTGCATCTAAACCCTAATCTTAGTGTCCCTACTGTTTTAATTTACTTTGCATAGGTACCAAAAAACAATGTTTTTCAATCCGATCTTCAGGAGTGTTGTGATTACATCTAAAACATCATGCACAGTTATCACAGATATCATCCTCACATCACATCATATCATATCATCATCACATCATCATATATCACAGGGGGATCCTAGGCATGCGCCTATGTTTGAGATATATCATATAAACATGCTCTGGTATTGAAATAAGTAAGGATGGGAAACCTACTGAAGGTCGCTGGCGAGAAATGTGCTGGTCTGACTCTCGGAGGAGAACGTCTGCAGCAACGGCGTCAACTGGGGGGTCGTAACGCCACATCCCACCCAGAACCAGGCGGTGGGGTACCGGGGTGTAGGTGTGCTGGTCGAAGGGTGCTGGATGGCCCTCTCTAGCGTGTGGATCGAGTAAGTCAGCCATCTCGGCCTTAACAGTAGTGTCTACAGCTGCTTGTGCCTCGGCAGCTGCCCGTGCCTACTCCTCAGCAGCACGATGGGAGGCATGCTCTGCCTCGAGAGCAAGGGCGTCAATCGCACCCAGCACGGTGGAAGGTTGAGTGGTGGTAACCCCGTCGGCGGGAAGGCAGGTGGATGCACCCCTAAGGGTACCCATGATGGAGCTCTCACTCGTAGAGGAACCCTGGATGGCTCCTGCAATGTCATCAAGATGTCTGTGGCCCGCCATGTCAAAGGAAATCAAGAAGGGAGTTGGAGAGAGTCTGAGGGAGTGAGAGCGCTAGAGAGGGAAAGTAAGGGGTGAGAATAAACCAGGCTCACGCACCTCTGAAGACCGTATACGCGTTTGGAAGTGGCGGTCGCCACATCCAATGTGAGTGACCGCTAGGTTTTTGAAACGACACGTGGCGACCGCCAAGATGAAAGAGTTTGAAGGCAGCGAATGCCATGTCGGAGGTGTTTTGTCTTCGCGAACGCCATGTTGTCAACGGTCACCTGGCGACCGTCAGGTCAGTTGACCATCATGGTGTTTTTGGGGTTTTGGGAGGGGGTTGTTTGGTTATTTTATATTTGTTTTGTGTATATTTTTAGTATGTATGTGTGTGTGTTTGTTTTGTGTGATGTTGTTTAAATAAATATTAATGTTCATTTTGTGTGCATCTTTCATTATTATTGTGTGTTTAAATTTGTGTATATTTTTCAAAGATAACGTTAAATCTTATTTTGTTCCACGTGTTTTTCCATCTTTGTATGGTATCTCCCGATAAATTTAATTTTAAGCCGTGACTTGATTTTTTATTATTTTTATCTCGCTTTTGTCCTGAATTTTTAGATCTTGACTCGACCTATTAATTCGTGAATTTTCTCTTGATAAATTTAATCTTAAGTCGTGACTTGGCTTTTAATTTTTTTATCTCGTTTTCGTTCTGAATTTTTAGGACTTGACTCAACCTATTAATTCGTGCTTCCTTCCGATAAATTTAATTTTAAGTCGTGATTTGGATTTTAATCATTTTTATCGCGTGCCTTATTCTAAAATTTTAGGTCTTGACTCGACCTTACTAATTCGTTGTTGCTTTTTCGGTTAAGATAATTTTTAAGATCTTGACTTGATCCTTTTAATTATTTTATCCCCAATCGAGTTCTTAGATCTTGACTCGATCTTTGACTTATTTTGATTTTTAAGAGTTGTTTGATCATACCAGCATTTGCATCATGTTAGCACCTACATCGTGTTTTTTCTCTTGCATCTGTGCATTTGCCCCATGAACTACGTTTTTTGTCTGATCCCTAGCAAAGAGGTACATAGGCAGCTCGATGGAAATTCGAGTACGACCAACATCATACGCATACTTGTGTGTTTGTGGCCTAAGATTGACTGCTCGGTCAAATGGTTCTTGTCTCTGGATTTTTGATATAACTTGCATCACGCGTTGCTATGCAAGTTATATCAAAGAGGGGCAACTGTAGACACCCCAATTTGACCCCGCCTAATCTTAGGTGAATTCGATGATGAAAGCAATTGGAATGGTGCCTCAGTTCAATCCTAGAAAAATGATCCAAGCTCGGTATTTGAACCTAATGATCAAAACCTTCAAACCAGTGAAATCATCTTGAACCGCCATGTTGGAACCCTGGGTTCGCCATGTTCATTGTGACGCCCGCCAATAGAACTTTTTGGAAACCCTAGCCAAAGTGGCGACTGCAACATTTGAACCTTCCCTTGTATAAAAAAAAATCACATAAAACTCTTGTTACTTGTTTTCCTTTATCATTAAACTTTTGAATATATAATTTTCTACCATTTTTATTTTAGTTTAATATTTCTTTTTGGTAAAAGTAATCATGTTATTACTAACCTAGTTTATTTTGGTGATATACATGTTTTAGTTTCTTTCTTTGAAATCATGTTTAGAATAGTTTAGTTTATCTCTTGCTAGCAATTCATGTTTAGGTAATTTTAGTAATTTTTAGCATATTTTCATTCTTTGAATCATGTTAAATTTGGTATTATCATCACATGCAGGTTTGCTCTATGTATCTTTTAGATAGAAATTGCATGCTGTAAGACTTAAGATTTTATTTTTCTTTCCTATTTGCTTTGGTTTGGAATTCTATATACATATGTTATGTATTTTTATTATTTGATTTTGGAAATTCTCTCTTTGCCTCCATTTTCTTTAGTTACATGCATTTGAGAAATCTTATCAAAAGAACCAATGATGATTAGTAGAGGACAACCTTACGATTGAGCGAACGAGGTGCCTAACACCTTCCCCGATTCGTACCTTAACCCCCGAACCATTTTTTCTCTAGTTAAACATTTTGAAGATCAGTAGCCATTTTTGTTTTTCTTGATTTTTTTCAAAAATTAAGTGGCGACTCTATTTTTAACAAAAAAAGAGTTTTCAAAATTTAGCTTTCAAGGTGTTAAAATATCTTTTGAACATCTTTTGAAGGAGTTTTATAAACATCTTTTGAACTCCTTATTTTTTACCATTCAAAAAACTTCCAAAACCCGGCGCCACACCAGCAAGGCCGAAAACCCGAAAGGGCGACCTTGGTAAAAGTTAGGGCATCACAAAACGAGAGTGTTAATACCCAAGAGAAAACCAAGCTCGAACTACGTTAAGGCCTGATTCTATTTTCATGGGATACGTACGTAGTTTCTTATCAGAAGTCCAGCCACATTCTTTGGTTTTAACCATCATTGAATCTGAGTCAGACCAATGCAAATCTATTGCTGAATTTGAATAATAAAGTCATTTAATTGCAAAAATAAAAAAACTAGTATAATTTTGAACCTTCTTAACATAAAGTGGAAACTTTCATTACTTAATTTGAATCACAAGGTTTTGGAACTAAAAGGTGGGAACGCAAGTCTCAAACTTTACAAACAACAATGGAAAGCCATGAAATAAAGCAGGAGGCCTCGAATCTTTCTTCTCTTTGTTGCCTGCTTTCCCTCTTCTTTATCTCTCTTCTCCCTATCCTACATCAGCCATGTCCTGTACTCAGCAAAAAGCTCAGGACACTATAGCTCCTGCATCTCCATTCGTGAACGACACGGCCAGGCATCCTGATATAATGCTAGAAATGGTCCCGCAGTGCAGATGAAAATAAAAGACCTCGGATACTGTGAAAGATGATCTGACTGCGATCGAACTGTTGCATGATCCGATGAGGATAGCAGAAAGTGGACTGGCGTAGACCAATCAGCAGAACACTGGGGTGATCCGTAGTGGTCAAAGTCATAGTAGGGATGCGCCACCAGAAGCACTGCCAAGTGATATCTAGGCCTGTTAATGAAGAGAGATACTGATGCCAAGCTGCCGTAGTGTTGTATATCTAATAGTAGGGGCGGTGAATGAAAGCTGCAGCACTATGTCTATCAGTAGGTGGTTTTTGCACAAGACTCACCTTCTCCATCAACCAGTTCTACAGCAAAAGTTTGATCAGTAAGAGGAAAGCCTGGTAGTGTGACAAAAGTGTGATAAAGAGAAAAGTTTTGATCTTACCTGAAGAAACAAGGGGCTGCCAGCAAAAGTAGTGGACTCAGCACGGTGGACAGCATCCAGGCCCAGCAGCATCTCGGCTAAGACAAGTGGTACAAAGTCCTTTTTTATTCACATCTGACCCGCGATGTCAACTAGTGCACAGCTAACTCGCCCATCAGAAGGGACAAGAAGATATTGGGCAAGAAGTAGAAACAAAGGGCATAATGGCGTCGTAGCTGAAAATCGAGGTCGCCAGTAGGACAGAACCTCTTAATGATCTATGGAATGTCAAGGCAGTCATCTGATGTCAGAAGATTCTATCCTAGACAGGCCACAAAGTTGCGTCACCTGCTAGCTGACGAGAGGAAAGGAAGAAAGTGAAAACAACAATGAAACTCCGTGAGGTCAGGTTTAGGATAGTAGCAAATTCCTCCACGGTAGGGCATAACTCTTCCAAACCAAATGAAAAGCATGGGTTTGTGGGTCCCATAACTGAGCAACAGCTTTCAATAATGGTCCTTCAATTTTTATGGCCATCAAGGAAAATAAAGCATTGATACCGAACGAGGCAAAGATCATGCGTTCGATGTGGGAGAATTCTTCAGCCCAGGTAGAAAGTGGACCATGGAAAGAAGCCATTTGGGATGAAAGTGACAAACAATGGGGCCTCCAGGGCTGTATTTATAAGGTATGAAAAGGCTGGAAATCGAAAGTTCAGAGAATTGTACAATCAAAGTGGCGACCGCCACCTTGGAGTATGGGACCGCCAACATGAAAGTACACAGTACAGTGATGTCACCTTGTTAACCAGACGACCGCCATTTGTCTCTTGGAATATGTGGCGACCACCATATTGGATTGTGGTGACTGTCAGGTTTAAATATGGCGAGTGTGTATATTTTCCATTCCTATAGTGTTGTAAGACTTATATCATACACCCAGAGCAGTTTGAGTAGTTAATAAAGATAAACGATGCAAATAGATATATATCAAGCAGTAAATGGCACAAAGGCCCAAAAGTAACAAAATGTAACAAAGTACAAAATTGGGACACCTAGACCCAATAAACAGTGAAACTGGGGCACACAAGCCCATAAAACCCATATGTACCAAAATAAGTATCTCAGAATGTATCATAAATGTAACTGGGGGAAAGTTTCTCTCTCACTGATGCCTCGAGCGAACCCGACGGGAAGAAGAGCTAGCCTCATCCGAGCTAACGTCCTCAAATCGTCTCTAAAAGTCGTCGCTATCATCTCCGTTATCTGACGAGGAAGATACAACTCTGGAGCGACTCCGGGCAGAAGAGACAGATCCTTGAGAGCGGGCTCTGGAAGAAGAGGCACGGGACCCACGACCTCGTCCTGGAACTGAGATAGGAGCAAGAGGCTGAACAGGAGCCTGCAGTGGTACAGTGCCGGTGGCAGCTACTGGTGGTTGTAAAAAGAGACGAAAGTAAGAGTACAGTACAGTACAGAAAAAAACAACAAGGTAAAAAAAAGAAGACACTCACTGGCAGAGGAACAAAAGGAACTCCAGCTGCACGGAGAGCAGCAACCTGTTGGCGAATTAGGGTCTGCATGCTATTAGCATGAGACGATCCATCCAGTCCTGATCTGACTATCAAAAGGAATAAAGAACTAAGTAGTCTAAGTAGAGGAAAGACAGAAAAGAAAATAGTGAAAAGAATAGCAAACCTGAGCATACACTGGTCAAAACTCCGGAGCAGGAGGAACAAGGATAGGGATGTCAAAAGGATACCTAGAAATAAGGGTCGATACAGTCCATGGTATCTTGACAACTCCATCTCTAGCATTCCCAGCCCCAACTCCAGCATTTCAAGTAGCAACAGCAGCAATAGCTGCTCCAGCAACAGCAACAGCACCGGCGTCAGCATCCTCTAGTGCCCGTCTCTTCCTGCCACCTGAAACAGCCGGGCCAGGTCCTAGTGGCTCCAGCCAATGTGCCTGGGCCCAAGCTATGTAATCTCCCTCAGGCACCAGCAGCTCTGAGGGGTGTGTCCCTACCATCTCCAGGAGCATGTCCACACGGCCAGGAGGTCAGTCCGGCGCATGCGAGCTGGAGCGATAATGTCACGGCCCAAACCCGAGTCCATGAACTAAACCCAAAACATGCCATACATAAATTCTATCCACAGGCAAAACCCTGAGACATAAGAAAATGTTGTACATAGTACTTATCATTCAAAAGGTTAAACAGAATAAACCAAGTTCCAAAATTTCATTTCTAGATTCATCACACAGAGTTTGAGATAACATACATTCAATGTTAACCATCATTTTCATTACATCCCTTTCAATATCTTATATACAACAAAATGAGGAAACAATGAAATCATATCTCCCATTCTTTGTTCTTTCCAATAACATCCATAGCTTTAGCGTCACCCCGCTCTTCAGAACCTGAAATGTGTTTGACGAATATACGTGAGACGAAACTCGTAGGATAAAGATTAACTCATATATGAAGCATGATTTGTGAGGTGTGATGGGTGTAACCAAAGAAAATGCACGTTTTCACCAAATTTTTCTTTTAACACACACACTCATGCACACCCAAACTAATCTCCATTTATCCATTTCCTTACCATTCATCAATTCTTCATTTTCATTCCCGATTTTCACAAAACCATATCACCTCTAATGAACCGATGTCGGGTGCAGCTTATAGAAACCCCTCCCTATTAATCCCAATAGGCTACGCGAAGCTATTGGGTAATAGATAGCTCTATAACTCACCACGACACAATACCACATTTCGGGGACTAAACCATGGGCATGTGGTCCCCATCTTGCGCAAGTTTTCGGTCTTTCACCGTAGAGCCACTAGCCCAACTTATTCCACCTCAATCCGTACGGTTCATTTTAGGTTAATTAGATTCATTTTCATAACCCGGGAGTCCAACCCCCAAATGGTTCCTCTCCAACTCATTACCATAGTACATCATTATAATTTCAAACTCCAATTAACATCACGACTTTCAGTACACAATTTCTCATTGCCCAACTTTTATTATACCATGTCTCATTTCACCACTTTCGTTATACAGTTCCTCATAAATCACGGTGTTACCAATTTCTCATAGATCACAATGTTATCACATACCCATAACACAAAATTGATATAAAGAGGATCACCTCAATTTAAAAGGAATACACCCATCATGTATACATATACATATATCAATTTGAAACTCACGTTTAGTGTAAAGAGGACTCAATCAACAGGTCCAATGCATGCATCCCAACTCAATTTAGATATATCTACAATTGTGCCACAAGCTCAAGGAACTAGGAATTTAGTAAAAATGGCCAATACGAATGAAAATATGTTTTTCCAAAACATTCGGCTAAAAACAGTTGAAAAATGATTTTAAAATTTTGACACACTCTCACTATTTTGATCATAACTTTTTTTACAAAATGATTTTTTTGTGAGAGTAGTCTTGTTAGAAAGAGGACTTCCGGAGCTTTGATTTGAGTGCAAAACGACCCAATTCGGAGTCTGGACGAGAGAGATATGAGTTAACAAAGTTAGCCCTACGCAGTTAGTCCGCTCGAGCGGACGTCGGGCGCTTGAGCGCCCAACCTTCTGCCATGTGAGCGCTCGAGCAAATAGGGCTCCGCTCGAGCGCACTGGCATCCGAGAGAAACCCAGGTTTGCCCATGTTTTGAGCTTCAAACCTCCAAACACATAACCCTTATCAAAGATGCTTCAGATATGTAATTTTAAACCAAAAACACTAGATTCCAAGTCTCAAAACCCTTTTTGATATCTCAAATCATTAATTTCATGGGTAATCACATCCCAAAAACCTCTTTTTTTGTGAAAACCAACCCAACACACACACAAACTTACCAATATGACAATTAAGCATGCAATTGACCTAATTTTTGCTCATATATACAAAATATCAACTCAAATCTATGCAAGACGTGTAAGATAATCTAAATCCTACCTCGGATCTGCTCAAAAGCTTGTGATTTCTTCAAATCTCCCTCCTAGGGTTTGGGTGTTTGGTTTCCTTGCTTCCTCAAGGCTTTATCTTCACTCTCCTTGCTCCAAAGCTTGGTATTTCTCCTTGATTTCTCCTAATCACGCCTCCGTCTTCAATTTGAGTGGTGGAAAGTTAGGGTTTTGAGGATTTGGGTGGGTTTTTCTCTAGAAGAGAGAGAGAGAGAGAGAGAGAGAGAGAAGAGAAGAGAAAGGAAATATGTAAAAGGGTAAGAGGCTCAAGTGTTGTACACATAATATATATATATATATATATATATATATATATATATAATATATTCTCCCAAATTTTCTCCAAGGCTCGAGAATTTTCCATACCCATCCTGATAGCCCGCTCGAGAGGGCCTTCACCGCTTGAGCGGTGATTCTTGAACCTAAACCTCAGCAAATTCTCTTAAATTAAACTCAAATCTCCAATCTCACTCTTATTATCTCATTTTAATTTTTTCCATAATTATGTTGTTAATATTAATTATTATTTTGGATCTCAAGATTATTCCAAAATTCATTAGTCCGTCCACTATCCTCCATATTATTAAAACTCATACTCTAATTTTGTTACACCATAATATTTAACCGAAAGCAAAGATCAACAAAATAAAATAAATACGTATCGGATTGTCACAGATAATCGGCATCCAGAAGTGATCGAGGCCAAGTGACTAGCGGACCACCCTCTCGCCGAGGTAGAACTCTCGACCAAAGGTCCCCTCCAACAAAATCCGCCTTGAGGTGATATCTTGATTGTGCATCAGGTCTGCGTCGGCCAGATCCTCTACCCCTCTCTAGACATCCCAATGAACCTGCAACAATTCAAAGTACAGTGCAAAGCAAAGAATAGTAATCATTAAATAGTGAGTGGTGAATATAGTGCAGTATGATAACTAGTGTGCGAAATATAGTAATCAGTGTGCAGAACATGGAACAAAAATAATCAGTCAATAGTACAGTGCAGTGCTGTGAACAGTATGATATAGGGAGCAATGTATGGCATAGTAAAATGGTAAAAAGTTGTACCTGGACTGGGGTCAGCCGGTTAAGAGATACCCAGAAGCTGTCGATATCCTTCCCCCCGGCCTTCTTTCCCTTCAGGCCGGGAACCACTGAGCCACGCGGGGAATGACTAGAGGGTCTTTTGAGGAGTTCGCCGGGAAGTGAAACCCGAGTAACTCGTAAGTCCAAAGCTGTAAAGAAAAGGTGTCTGTAAGCAGATAATGGATAATGGATAACAGAGAGCAAGAATGAATGAAAAATGTGCAGAAACTAAAGCATACCTCCCAAACCCTCCAGTATCCCCCGATGCTGAGTTCCTGGGGGAACCAGGTCAAGGCTCTCATGAAGCCGTAGGGAGTAGCGAGAGCAGCTCCTCACCAGTCGAATGTGGTACTCGGTCCAAGCGAGCAAGGGCACCCAAGTAGTGGAGATGAACGGTATTCTCCTTATTCGAAAACAAGGAAGTACCGAACATGTAAAGGAGAAAGCCTCGGGTAATCCACTCGTAGTGGCGGTGCACTGGAAGTGCACTTGAAGTGGCAAGGCTCGGTGCACTAGAAGTGGCAGAAGCAGTCAAAGAACCATGTGTATCGAACACGATCTCTGTCCATCTGTACTGAAATAGCTCCGAGGAAATGCATCAGTGCGTCGGCAGATCGGGAGATGGATAGATCAAAATGGATAGGAGCACCGCCGACTCTAATGTCAGTAATCATCGAGAAGTCAAGTGGTGTCAACATGGCCTCAAAGGTTGTGAAATGGTAGGTGTTGGTGGTATCCCACCACCGCTCAACAAGAGCCGCGGGCCAGACACGATAATTGCCCGTCCTACACAATATGGGTATGAACCGAGCAAAGCCGGAAGCATCAACGAGTGCCTGGTTGGGAGCAAGAAGAGTATCATACAACTCCAACACCTCTCTGAAGGCAGAACCATAGAAGCCCCTAACATAGTGACCAGCCTAAAAAGAAGAAGATAAGTAAAGGATATA
Source organism: Heliamphora ciliata (assembly GCA_032360265.1). NCBI lineage: Eukaryota > Viridiplantae > Streptophyta > Magnoliopsida > Ericales > Sarraceniaceae > Heliamphora > Heliamphora ciliata. Next base: position 13,577 of record JAUMHN010040334.1, on the reverse strand, counting down.
TAGGAGACCGTCAAAATTGGTGACATGCAGAAAGAAATAAAAACCCTAGGTTCGTGTGTAAGTGACAACCCTTCAGTTCTCTCAAGCCCTAGAAGACTAGACACTCTAAGCCCTAGTGAGTCAGGTAAATCTCTCAATCCCTAAAGGACTAGGCACCTTGAGCCCTGGTGCGCCAGGTAAATCTTGCACGTTCTAGTAGAAGACTAGGCACCCTAAGCTCTAGTGAGTCAGGCAAATCTCTCAAACCCTAGAAGACTAGTAACCCTAAGCCCTGGTGAGTCAGGAAAAACTCTCAAGCCCTAGAAGATTAGGCACCCTAAGCCCTGGTGCACCAGGAAAATCTTGCACGTCCAAGTAGAAGACTAGAAACCCTAAGCCCTGGTGAGCCAGGCAAATCTCTCAAGTCCTGGAAAACTAGGCACCCTATGCCCTGGTGAGCCAAGCAAATCTCTCATGCCCTAGAGACTAGGTACCCTAAGCCCCGGTACGCCAAGTAAATCTTGCACGTCCTAGTAGAAGACTAGGTACCCTAAGCCTTGGTGAGCCAGGAAAAATTCTCAAACCCTAGAAAACTAAGCACTCTAAGCCCTAGTGCGCCAGGCAAATCTTACACGTCTTAGTAGAAGACTAGGCACCCTAAGCCCTGGTGAGCCAGAAAAATCTCTCAAGCCCTGGAAGACTAGGCACCCTAAGTCAGGTGTGCCAAGCAAATGTTGCACGTCCTAGTAGAAGACTAGGCACCCTAAGACCTAGTGAGCCAGGTAAATCTCTCAAGCTCTAGAAGACTAGACACCCTAAGCCCTGGTGTGCCAGGCATATCTTACACGTCTTAGTGGAAGACCAGGCACCCTAAGCCTTGGTGAGTCAGGCAAATCTCTCAAGCCCTAGAAGACTAAAAACCCTAAGCCCTAGTGCGCCAGGCAATCTTGTACGTCCTAGTTGAAGACTAGGAACCCTAAGCACTGGTGCACCAGGCAAATTCTTTTAACCCTAGGTTCATGTGTGCGTGACGATCCCCTAGTTTTTTGCACGCCCTAGTAGAAGACTAGGAACCCTGAGCCCTGATACACCAGACAAATCTCCATCCTAAATCATTTTATGTTTCACCCTAAAATAAAAATATTAAAAAAAAATCAAACCCCTCAGATTCTACGTTATCCGTTAGATCTTATATAATTTCCCTAATTTTTAAGATTTTTTGTGAATAGTTTTTTTAAATTTTAGGATTTTTTGAAAAAATCCCCCTTAGTCTTTATGCTCCAAAAATGAAAAATTCCATCCTTAGATTTCCATGCCCCAAAAATAAATATGAAAAACCAATCTCTTAGATTCTATGTTTTGCCCCAAAATTAAATCCTTTATTTTTGTGATTTTTATTAAAATAATTGCCCCATTTTATTATTTGCGTCTAAACCCTAATCCTAGTGTCTCTACTGTTTTTAATTTCCTTTCCACGGGTACCTAAGCTAAGTTTTTCAGTTTGATATTCTGATTTGTTGTGATTACATGTCTAGATCTCAAACATTACACATAGTTATCATGGATTTCATCATCACATCATATCATCATCATATCACATCGCATCACAACATATCACAGGGGGATCCTAGGCATGCATCTATGTTTGAGATATATCATATAACATGTTTTCATATTGAACAAGCAAGGATGGGAAACCTACCAATGAACGCTGGCGAGAGATGTGCTAGTCAGGCTCCTAGAGAAGAACGTTAGCAGCAACAGCATCGGTAGGAGGATCGTAATGCCTCATCCTGCCCAGAACTAGGCGATGGTGTACCATGGCATAGGTGTGTGGAGCAGAGGGTGCTGGGTGACCCTCTCCGACATGTGGATCGAGAAAGTTAGCCATCTTGGCCTCTGTAGCAGCATCTACAGCTGCCTGTGTCTCGGTAGCTGCCCGTGCCTCGTCCTCGACAACACGGTGGGAGGCACGCTTTGCCTCAAGAGCGAGGGCGTCCATAGCTCCCATGGTCGTGGAGGACTGAGAAGCGGTAACCCCCCCAGCAGGAGCATGGGAACTAGTACCCCCAATGGCCCCCATGGAGGAACTCTTAGCAGTAGAGAGGCCTTATCCCGCCCCTAAATCGTCATTCCCATGGCCTTGGCCCGCCATGAAAAGGAAAGGAATCACGAATAATAGTGTAAACATCTCGTATCAAGAAAGAACAAGAGAAAAGGGCACGAAAGCTGAGACGCAAGATGAAGCAAAGAGAAAGTTGAGAGAGAGTTGAGAGCGCAGAGGAGCAAGAGAGAGGAAGCAAGGGATGAGAATGAACCAGGCTTGTGTGCCTTAGAGGACCATATGCGCATTTGGAGGTGGCGGTCGCCACTTCCAATGTTGGCAACCGTTAAGAAGTTGAAGTGGTTTGTGGTGACCACCAACTTGAAAGGATTTTTATCCGATGACCGCCATGTCAGAAGGGTTTTGTGTTGGAGACCGCCAGGTTGTCAATGGTCATGTCATATTCTCGAGCGTTACACCCGGCGACTGCCAGGTTGGTGGACATCATTGAGTTTTAAGATGGGCAATTTGGGTATTTCATATTTGTTTTTTTATGTATTTGTTTAGTATGTATGTGTGTGTGTGTGTTTTGTTTGATTTTGTTTGAATAAATATCAATGTTCATTAGTAAGTTTTAAAATTTTGTGTGTTTTTATTGTGTCCATCTTTTATTAATATTTGGAGGATATCATTGTGTGTTTAAGTTGTGTGTGTTCCTCAAAAATAATATGTTTTTCAAAGATAATTGTCCTATGTGTTTTTTTATTTTGCCTTTTTACGGCATTTTCTCTTGATAAATTTAATTTTAAGCCGTGATTTGGCTTTTAAGTATTTTTATCTCGTGTTTCGTCCCGAGTTTTTAGGTCTTGACTTGACCTATTAATTCGTAATTTTCTTCTTGATAAATTTGATTTTAAGCCGTGACTTGACGTTTAATTATTTTTATCATATTTCGTTCCGAGATTTTAGGTATTGATTCGACCTATTAATTCATGATTTTCCTCTTGATAAATTTAATTTTAAGCCATGACTTGACTTTTAATTATTTTTTTCCCGTGTTTCATCCTGAGTTTTTAGGTTTTGACTCAACCTATTAATTCGTGGTTTTCCTCCTGAAAAATATAATTTTAAGCCGTGACTTGACTTTTCATTATTTTTATCCCGTATTTTGTTCCGAGTTTTTAGGTCTTGTTTCGACCTAACTAATTCGTTGTTGCTTTTTCGGTTAAGATAATTTCTAGAATCTTGACTCGATCCTTTTGATTATTTTATCTTCAGCCACGTTCTTAGATCTTGACTCGATCGTTAACTTTTTTGTTTGTGCTCCCTTTAGATCTTGATTTGATTTCTAGGATGGTGTTTAGATCATATTACTATTTGCATCATGTTACGCATCTGCATCATGTATCTTGCATCCTTGTATTTTGTCCCAAAAACTACGTTTTGGTCTGATCCCTAGCAAAGGGGTACGCAGGAAGCACGATAGAAATTCAAGTACAACCAACATCATATGCATGCTTGTGTGTTGACCTAAGATTGACGGCTCGGTCAAATGGTTGCTGTCTCTGGATCTATGATATAACTTGCATCACGCATTGCTATGCAAGTTATATCAAAGAGGGACAACTGTAGACACCCTAATTTGACCCCGCCTAATCTTAGGTGAATCCGATGATAAAAATAATTAGAATGGTGATTTAGTATGATCTTCGAAAAATGATCCAAGCTCGGTATTAAAACCCAATTATCAAAACCTTTAAACCAATGAAATCATCTTGAACTGCCATGTTCATTGTGGCGACCGCCAGTAGAACCTCTTGGAAATCTTAGCCCAAGACAGCGACCGCCACATTTGAACCTTGGGGTCGCCAACTCCATTGTGACGACCGCTAATAGAATCTCTTGGAAACTTCACTTTTTGTGGCGACCGCCATGTTCATACCCGGTGAACGCCAACTCCAAATGGCTTGATGTGTCCCAAAACGGGCAAACATTTCATTGGTTGAGGAATTTTATAAATATCGTACCCCCTGGTACAGTTTCAAGATAGAATTCTAGAGAGAGAAGTTCTGCCGAGACACCGAGCAAGTCCGATCCCCAATGCCGAAACCCTGCCGAAGTACCAAGAGCCGAACCCCTCATACCGAGATTCTGAAACCCTAACTTAGATCATCGCTTGAGGATTAGATCATCCATCACCATTTCCCGACTCGAGGATTCCCTAGCGATCCAAGTACTTTGTTTGGATTCCCGGTCCTTTTAACTCTATTTTCTACCTCTTTGAAGTGACCGGGTTAATTTGATTGTTTTATCTTACATACATTCTTACATTACTTATATAGTGGTTTTAATCTTTAAAATTGATTTGGTTTATAATGAATGTATTTAGTTTGGTAAGGTAGTCATATTCATGTTATGTTTCAAGTTTTTGTTTCTTTAGTTTATTTACTTTGCACATTGCACACTTACACTAAGTTTTGCTAATTTATCAAATAGTGCTAATATAATTTAGTAATACGATCAACGATATCGTTATTGTTATAATTCGAGCACTAACATACATATTATTGTAATTGTCAATATTACACTCATATTTTATTTTATTTTAATAGTAGCTTTATTTTTCCTTTAATGTTCCATTTCTTTTTTCTTTTCTTTTTCTTTTCATGCTAGTTTAATTTTCCTTTACTAGCACACCATTTTTTTTTCTTATCTTTTTCTTTTAATGTTAACTTAATTTTCCTTTTGTAGTATTTCTTTTTCTTTTCTTTTTGCTAATCTCAAAACTCACCAAACTTTTAATATTAGTTTTCCTTTAGTAATATTCTTTTTATTTTTCTGTTCTTTTATTTTATTTGACACTAAAATCCACAAAATCTTTAATCTTCAATAATATCTCTTTTATTTCATTTTGTTGTTTTGTTTTTAGTTAATAACTAATTTAGAAAGCTTGCTTTGATTATTAGTGTAATTTTTAGGTCATTTGATAATAAGCATATTAAGCATGATAGTTTTAAGGTATGATTTGTTTATTTCATTTGAAAGCATGTTTAGATTAGTTTAGGTTATTTTAGTTATTTGACGATATTGTTAGCAAAATTTATGTTCATTTTTTAGTATAATTTGATTTTAGTGACTTTTAGTATATTTTTGTTTGAATCATTGCATGTTGGTTTACTCCATATATCCTTTAGTTAAAAATTGTATGCCATAGGACTTAGAATTTTATTTTTTTATTCGCTTTGTTTTGATGTTCAATAAATATATACTATGTATTTTCTGTATTTGACTTTGAATGTTCTCTATTTGTCTCTATTTTTTATATTTGCATGTATTTGAGGAATTTTATTAAGAACCAATGACGATTAGTAGAGGCCAACCTTACGGTTGGGCGAACGGGGTGCCTAACACCATTCCCGATTCGTACCTTAGTCCCCGAACCATTTTTCTCTGGTTAAATGTTTAAAGATCAGTAGCGATTTTTATTTTTCTTAATTTTTCTCAAAAACCAAGTAACGACTCTATTTTTAACAAAAAGAGATTTTCAAAATTTGGCTTTCAAGGTGTTAAAATATTTTCTAAACATCTTTTGAATTCTCATATTTTTGAACAACCAAAATTCCCAAAATCCTAGCACCACAGTCACGGTACCTCCTGTGAGACCATTACCCGTTTCATTTTTTAGAAATGATTTAAGTGTTGATGAAGTTGGAGTTAACTTTTGAGCTCGGTGATGTTTCAAGTGAGTACTTTCAACAGGATGTTGACGGTGGTCAGAGTAGTATCTGACGATGTTGTTGGTAGTCTGAATAGTTCTGAAGACCTTGGACGTTTTATACTTTTTTGAGGTTTGAGAATTGAGTTCCGAGTGAGTAAACTCAATGATATGGGGACGAGTATGAGTTGCAGATATGTTGGGAAAAGCAAGGGTCGCGACTGTGTTAGAATGTGTAAGGGTTCAGATTATGATTCTAACATGTAACAAGTAGCAGATCTGTGGGAGTTATTAGTAACTCTGGATGAAAACTTTCAGGGATTGGGTTTCCTTTGTTTGGTACCGTGCGCTGTCTATGTGAGTGTAGGACAGTGGGTTCGAGGCCATGACGTGGCGTGGTTGTGGTTTGCCTAGCAGGAGTTAGGTGAGTAAGCACAACCTTTTAGAGTGATGTTTTGGCGCGATGGGAATGTTGATGAATGTCTCTGTGCATGATTAGTCATGAGCACATAGGCCAAAGGGATGTGTTGTACAAGGTATGGAGAATGATGGTATTCGTATATGTGCGAATGACGTCGAAGAGTTGAGAACGTGGTGTAGCGGATGGTCTGAGTACCGTGATCGTGGTTGACGGCAGCTGTTTGACTGTGGTCGATGTGGCATCAAGGTAAGGTTTACAGAGTTCTTTTGCGGTGATCAACTGAGAATCGTTGACCGTTGTGTGCAGTTTGTTCTGGATTATGTGGGTACGGTTGTATTTCTAGCTAATGGCAGAGTAAATTTTTTCAGAATAGTGCAGTTGTGATATTCACCCGGTGAGTTTCTGATAGACTTTTGGGAGTTTGAATTCGGGTCCTGTTTGGGGTTTTGAGCTGTTCAAAATTCTTGTAGTCGAGGAGTGATTGTCAACTGTGGTAAGTGTTATGTTTTTGCATAACCGTTTGTTTGGATGATGATTCTGTGAATATGGTGACATGAGTTAGGAAGGATTCGATGTTTGGTAAGTCTTAGTTGGTTACTTGTCGAACAAGTCTTGGGTTTGAATATTCTCTTGTTGTGGACTCAAGGAAGTGATGTATGTGTTATGAGTTGGGGTTGATGATGGATGACAGTTAGCATGTTTGTTCTGTTTGCGTGACGTGTCTAGTTGAGTGACTCTTCGGGGTCAAGTGACTTGTGGCTATGATGCCGGATTGGTTTTCGGTTGTATGGAACCTTGTCTGGGACAATGGTATGTCACCTAGTGTTTCTCCAGGATAAGATGAGGGTTGAGATAAAATACATTCTTTGGTATTCAAGGTGAGTTAAGTGAGCTTCTCTCTGGAGTTGGATATTTGTGAAGTTGTTTGTGGATGGGCGTTGCGTCAGCTACGTAATGACGTTGTTAGCATCAGCGGGGTAATGATGTGGTATCAAAGTTGGTGGTCATTTGATGCAAAGTTTGTCGCTGAAATGGTTTGTGTTCGGTGAGAGTTATGTTTTGAGGGATGGCAGCGTGAGTTGGATTTTGATCCGACGTTTTATGAACGTCTCATGGATGACAGTGGTGTCAGTGGGACTTGCATGTGTGGGCAGTTTGTGTGGAGATCGAATATTCAAGTCGTGTTTACCTCGTGTGACGACGGGCTTGGAATTTCAGTTGTTGGGGCATTTTTGTTGTTGTACAGTGTTGCTGGGTTTTCATCAGGGTTTGCATCACAGATTGTTGATGGCTACGGGACAATGTTTGGCTTGAGATTTAGTGTTGAATTTCGGGGGCGAAATTCCTTTAAGAGGGGAAGAGTTGAGAGACCCTGACCCGTTTCATTTTTTAGAAATGATTTAAGTGTTAATAGAGTTAGAGTTAACTTTTGACCTCGGTGATGTTTCAGGTGAGTACTTTGAGCTGGATACAGATGGGTATGAAAAATATGTTTCGGTTATCACCCAGCGATGACCACTCGAGCGATGGTTGTGCGCTCGAGCGGTGGTGTGGTAGAGATGTATGTCGGTAGCGGACCGCTCGAGCGGTGGTTGAGTGCTCGAGCGCTTTAGCGTTGTTGACCTCCGAGTTAGGCTTTGGATTGTACATCGAAGGGTGCGGGCGTGTGTGGGTCCGTGTTGGTCGTTGGGCATTGTGGTGCGAATAAAAAAAAAGATATTTTCGTGGCCTACAAACATCTCGCGTTAGATATTTTCAAAAAATATTTTCAAAACTTCTCAACTAAGTTTCCTCTTTTTCTCTCTACCTTCCCTCTAACTTGTCGGGGCCTTGGGGATCGGTTTTTTACGATCAGTCAGCAGATCCTTAGTATCCTCGTGGTGGGCTGCGTTTTCATCCGGACAGAATTTCATTCCGACGAAGTTCATTTTTGCACGTGGTTCGAGGCGTCGAGCTTTTAGCTCAACGAGATAGGATCCTAGACTTTATTGTTGTTAAAGGGTGCTACGTGCAATTATATGCCTTTTCACTGGTTAAAAATGCATGAAAAATCGATTTATGTTTCGTTAAAACGGGTTTGGTTTAAAAAGGCATTTTTTGTTGATTTCGGTTGGATGGAATCAGGTTTTGAATGTTTCTTTTGGTGGTTCTTGATGGTTTGAGTTCGCATACGTTCGTGGGTGTCGAAAATATGCGAATCAGTAGTTTTATATGTGTTTTGAAGTATCATATGAGTGTTTGAGAGTTTTGGGGTCTTGGAACTCAAAAACAGGAAAATTTGGATTTTTCTCAGGTGGTAGCTCCCTCGAGCGCCCGATGTCCGCTCGAGCAAATTGGCTGCGCAAAGCCGTTTTGTTTTGATCATATCTCCCTCATTCAGACTTGGAATTGGGTCATTTTTATACTCAAATTAATGCCCCGGAAGTCTTCTTTCCAATGACACCTCTCTCACAATAAAAGTCTTTTGTAGAAAAAGTTATGACCAAAAGAGTGAGGGTATGTCAAAATTTCTTAACCATTTTTCACCAATTTTTGGCCGAATGTTTTGGAAAAGGTTATTTTTCATTCTTGTGAAACTTTTTATCAAATTTCTTATTCCTTGGGAGTTTATTTGTGGGTGTTTCACGTGACCCAGGTGTCGAGACATGATAGTGACTGTTAGCCAGTTACGCTACATGGAGTTGTTTCCTCTTTCACTGGTTGAAATGCTTTGTATATCATGTTTTATGTTAAAACCATGTTGTTCGGATAAAAGGCATGTCTTTCATTTTTATTGGTTTACTACATGATATGACCTGTGGATGTTCATAGTTTTCAAAAGGTAGTTTTGAAAACGGTGTTTTGTGAAAATATTGTAGACGTATTTTTGGAGGTTTGGAGCTAATCCTTGGGGTTGAGTCTTAGATTTTAAAATGTTTTGACGGAAGTATGTTTTACATGCTAGTAGATCTCCATGTTGATGGATGCTGGAACTCTCTTTATACATGTTGATGTATAATTGTTTTACGGGTTTTTCGTAGTTGAGCTGCGGTTGATTTTAAAATGATTTTCATAAATGTACCGTGACAGTGGGTATGTTGAGTTGGGCTTACATTGCTCTTCGATGGAAGTCTGAAAACGTGTGTAGCGTAGGTGCTTTGTACCTTCTGATTAATCCGTATAAATTAAGCCGGTTGCCTCCGTGAATGGCGTTGTGTGGGTGCTTTGTACCCTTAGATTTTGAGCCCATAAATTAAACAGTATGTGCTTTGTACCTTCGGGTTAATCCCCATAAATTAAGCATGTTGCCTCCGTTAATGGCGTCGTTGTCGTGACTCCGTATAGAACTTGTCATTACTTAGCAGACCATATGTGGTTTTAGAGTAATGGGGAAGAGTCTATAGTTATTACCTTTGTCTGTGTGGCAGAGTCGGTATATAGGATTTCATTTTATCTTGTTCTCCTCGGCTGTGTGACCTGAGTGGAGAAAAACTGTTTTATCGATTTATTTTTCTCGTTTGTGTGTTCCGAGAGGGAATATAACATTTTGATCTCGGTTGTGTAATCCGAGTGAACAATCAGGTTTTGATTACTATTTTTCCTTTACTATGAAACGTTATCTGCATTGTTGATATGCATGGTTTTGGTTTTAAGGATGGAAACGTGGGTTTTTAAGAAGTAAAATCGTTTTGAGGCTCGTGTTAGCCTAATGGAAAAACATTTAGTTTTTGAGAAGTAAAACCTTTTTGGCTCCTGTGATTGAGTCTTTAATCTATATGATTGCCTATGCTGCTCTACGGCTTTATAGTCTGTTTCTATTGGGTTTCGGCTCATGTTGTGGGATTTTATTGTAAAATCTTTTTCAGGTGAACATGGTCCTGTAGGTAGACCTTGAGGTGCCCAGAGGTGGCTTATGACAAGACTTTTGTTTTGTCTTGATAGGTAGTTTATACCTTTTGTATATGTTTCATGTTTGGATATAACATGTTGTAAAGCATATGTAGTTTTTATGGATGTATGCATGTTATTTGTTTTCGAGAGAAACCTTGGGTTTGTTGTATTTCGATTTCGGTGATTGTTCTTGGGCTTTTTGCCTGACCCGGAGTATGGGGCGTGACACCCCCGAACTTGCGTCTTTTAAAGTCCTCACGTCTCCCTTCTTCCTCCCTTACATCTTTCTCAATCATTCTCGCTTTGTTAACTTGATTGGAATAATTATTCATCTCAAGGATTGTCAGCCTAGTCTTGATCGGGAAAGCCAATCCCTTTTGAAACCTCCTACACCAAGACTCTTCCTCTCGTACTGGCCAAAAAGCATACCTCGACAGTTCTGTAAACTTCATCTCATACTTAGCTACACTCATCCTTCCTTGCACTAGTTCAATAAACTCGTGCTCCTTCTCATATTTATAAGATGTGGGTTTGTACTGTTCATCAAAAGCCTTTACAAAGTGAACCTATGAAATCCTCTATGGTACTAGAGGGTCAGCTCCTGGCACCAACATTTCAACAATCTCTCCATGGCTTTCCACCAGTTATATGCCTCGCCCTTGAACATAAAAGTTAAAAGATCGATTATGTCGTCTTCTGCTACTCCTAATCTATCTAGGATAAGCACACCGTCTCTCAGCCAATTTTCAACTTCGGTGGGACTAACAGTTCCCACAAACTCCTTAACACCTAAATCTCTGAATTGCTTAACCAAGGAATTCCCATTCCTCCCAGCCTGCATTGAAATCCATCTCGTGTTCTTTCGATCAATCTCTTAATCGCTTCTAGCATCCTAGCAGTTGGGTCAGTTTGGTTTACCGGTTCAGATTGTACGGGTCCCACGGATGAGGACACTTTTTGTTGTTCCTCGCTTGGTAGGTCAGGAACAAATGATGCCCCATCAGAATTCTTCAAACTTCACCCTATTAAATAAAATAAAGTAGGAGTTAAGGTTCGATACTATAGTCCAACTAAGAGTTATAAAGAAAGGAATAGGCAACTGAACAAGAAAATTCAACACAACAAGGGTTACCTCCCAAATTTTGATAATATACTTAGACTTCTAATTAGGAGCATACTCCTGCAACACACATTTCCTAATGAACTTCAAAGCTAGATAAATTAAACATTCAAAGACAATGGTATAATATCCCAAGGCTTATGCCACACTATACAACATACTGTGAGCAAACACACTAAACCTACGGTTTACCACAGACCACACTCCATCAAGTCTACAGAATTCATGACCTAAAGCTCTGATACCAAGTTGTTGCACCCCACTCCCGCAAATTACTTAACCTCTGCAGTGGGTATGATTCCACAACACCTTTGTGGCCTAAAAGAAAACTAACAAAACTTAGAGTTGTCAAAAATAAAAACATTCACGCAAAGATTGATGTTCAAAATAAACTTCTATTCATAGATGTTTAACAAAACATATGTTCTAAGGATACTCCATCCCATACATCAAAAGCTACTAAAACTGCACTACATACATCACGTATTACAAAAAGATCAAAAGATGCCATCTGGCTTTGAACTCAAGCCTAAAAGAGATTCAACAGTAGTGGACCAACTTCCAGGAGTTTCTACTATTTACAACCACAAAGGTTACAGAAGAGTGCACTTAGTATTAAAATGAACGATGAGAAAACTACCACTTGGTTTAGGAAAACATCATCGAGAGACAGTTCATCATGCTTTAAACTAGAATGTGATAACGCCCCATTCATTTCAACACATTCACAAGTTATAAAGTTTTATCATCTTATAAACATAGGGTTTAACAACCATAACTTCTTTAACTCAAAACCAGACCCAACAGTCTTCAAGTAGTTGTCTACCTCACTACCGGGAACTCCAACGGTACCGTAACCTCAATTATCAAAACACAGATTAGCACGTGTTGGAAGGAGGGCCACTCTTTACCAAGCACAAGTGGTATGTACACAACCTGAAACTTAGCTCAAAATGCCTTTGATGGCTAATAGCCCCTTTACCGACAAACCTCCCCTTTAGGGAAAAATATGAACCCATAATTGGGTAACCTCCCTCAATGGATATAACAGGTTGGACGCCCACATAACGACATCATGGTTCATCTAGTTTGGGAAGACGACATCATGGTTACTAGAAGCGGAGGTATTCTCACTATGGATGGTGATTTAGAGTAGTGGAGCTTCTGGTGGCGTTTTCACTGAAACTAGACCTGACATGACTACTGAAAAAGAAACGCAGAAGCAAATAATACCAATTTCAATAGAGATATGTGTAACACTATGGATATAGCTGAGAATGTGTGTGTGTGTGTGTGTGTGTGTGGAGTGTTATGAGGATGCATTAAAAGGAGCTTAAATTAGGGATTAGAACTTGCCACCATTTTCAACTGTCAATACACCATATGTTGCGGGTTGGTGTTTAGGTTCATAGAGGGGAATGCAATTTGAGAGAGGGAGAGAGTGGAGACTTAGAAATGAGTCATTTTGTTGGACCTTGTTCACAATGTCTCATTTATTGTTATACGAATCATTTTTTTAAAATTAATGTCTCATTTTTTTTCAAAATAAATGCCTCTTTTTTCAAAACCAATGTCTCATTTTATTTGTTTTGAAAAAACGTGTCATGTGACAAGAAATGAGACATTTGAGGACGATAGTGGTGATTGTGGTGGAGGACATTTGCTCGGTAGAGAAACGAGACATTTTACAATGTATCATTTTTTTTTGTAAGACAATTTTTCAAAACAAAATATACATTTCTGCACAAATGAGACATTTTTCTACTGAATCTGTTACAGAAATAAGACATTTATTATAGAAAATAAGATAATATTTCATTGCAAGCAAATGTCTCATTGCATAAAATGAAGCATTTTCATTTTCTATAAAATGAGACATTTTAAATGAAACATTGTAAAATGAGACATTATTTCATAATCGAGTGGTATTTCGCCTACCATGACATTATTTTATTTTTTGTAAAATGAGACATTATAAAATATCTCATTTTCTTGTGAGAAACTTTTTTGGTAGTGACATTTTTCTTATGCGACATTTCACTATGTCTCATTGTTCTTGTGAGCCATTTTTTCAAAATAAAATGAGATATATCTCCATCGAATTTGTTACAAAAATGAGACATTTGTTACAGAAAATGAGACAATGTCTCATTGCAAGCAAATGTCTCATTCTTACACCAAATGTCTTATTGCATAAAATGAAGCATTTTCATTTTTTATAAAATGAGACATTGTTTCATAATCGAGTGATATTTTGCTTACCAAGATATTATTTCATTTTCTGTAAAATGAAACCTATCAAAATATTGTCTCATTTTCTGAAATAAATGTCCCAGGTACTACCATCACGCATCTGTAACGAAATATACATCCCATTTTCGCCAATGACAACAAACATCTACACAGACGCCATATATATCTATATATA
>JAUMHN010040333.1:0-52938 GCA_032360265.1 Heliamphora ciliata | reverse complement strand
TGGGAAGAATAAGTGTTTGGATGAGAAGAGTGGAAGCGTAAGTGAAATTATACAAATTTATAGGTATGGATTTTGTAATTGGCCTTGAATGAATCGAGTGTCTTGGTAGAATGTGGGTAAGATGAAATAATTAAAGTGCTAAAATGATTTATGGTTCGATTGTGTGGCAGAAAGTGTGTGAAGGGATTGAGTGATGATGGTAAGAGACTTTATAATCAGGAGTTAATATTGTTCAATTAAAGGATTGTAGGATGGATGGTACGTATGTGAAGGAAACATGTGACGAGGTTGTAATTGGATTGATATGGGAAAGCATATACCTAGGAAGCGTTTAGTTTGTGTGGTATGTTTATCGCTAGTGGCTCATTAGGTTCAAGTGGTGGTGGCAATCTTGATGGTTGTAAGGCTAGAGTAGTCTTCGATGTACATATGAATATGACAGTGAGCTGCTGTGGCTTTGGGATTTGGGGGTTTATTTTGAAGAATGTTCAAAAATAAAAAATTCAAAGAATGTTTAGAAAAATCTTTTAACACCATGAAAATCAAATTTTAAAAATCTCTTTTGTTGAAAATAGAGTCGCCACTTAGTTTTTTGAGAAAAACTAAGAAAAACAAAAATGCTACTGATCTTAAAAACGTTAACTAGAGAAAGAGGGTTCGGGGGCTAAGGTACGAATCGGAGAAGGTGTTAGGCACCCCGTTCGTTCAACCGTAAGTTTGGTCTCTACTAATCATCATTGGTTCTTCAATATGATTTCTCAAATGTATGCAAATAAAGAAAATAGAGATAAAGTGAGAACATTCAGAATCAAGTATAAAAAATACATAAAATATATACATAGCACTCCAAAATAAATAAGTGTCAAAAGAAGAATCCTAAATCATATGGCATGCAATTTCTATTTAAAGAATACATGAAACATGTAATATTGTTTAAATAACCTAAACTAACATGATTTGGTTTAAAAAAAAAACAAACATGCTAAGTTGCTAAAATTATATAAATATGAATTGTACAAAATTGAACTACACAATTTTGAAATAAAGTAATCAAACCCTAAACTAATATATACAATATGCATATTATCAAATTATCTAAAAATATGTAAAAATCTTATGTTAAAAACTAACCAAAATAATAAAATTTAATAACAAATATTTTATGTATTAACAAGCAGATATTTGAAGCTCTAATTTAAAGAAGAAAGAAATAAAAGAAAGCTGACAAACCAAAATAAAATATTAAAAAATGCTTGTTTAAATCACTAAAAGAAAATTTTATTATTTACATTTTATACTTTTTGAACAAAACAAAAGAAAAAAAAAATAGAAATGAAATAAACATATGAGTTTTTAATTATTGTTAGAGGAGAAAATTACACTATTAACTTGAAAGATTAAAATAAAAAAAATGAGAAGAATATTAACTAATATAAAAGGTATTTTTATTTTTTTGTGCTTTTTTTGTGATTAATAAAAGAAAAGAAAAGAAAAATACTATAGAAAAAAAAAAGTTGACAAAGGAAGATTTTAAAAGAATAAAAGAAAATTTAACATTTTATATTTTTTAAAAAATAAAATAAAAGAAAATAGAGAAAAATAAAAGAGATGAAAAGAAAAATAGAGTTTCCCTTTAAAGAGAAAATTATGATGTTTTTGTGATTTTTGGTTTAACAAAGTAAAAGAAAAGGAAGATAAAAGAAAATAAAATCATAGAAAAAGAAAATAAAATTTTGTAAGAAAAATAAATACTAATATTACAAGAAAAGAAATGCTAAATGGTACTTTGTAAGAAAATTAAAACTAATACTAAAAGAAAATAAAATAATAGAAAAGAAAATTACACTAATGAAAGAAAGAGAATCAAAGTTAGAATAAGAAAAAGAAAAAGAAATTAAAAGAGCATCTAAACTAATATCAAAAGAATATTTGGTGTTAGCAAAAGAACACTAAGTTAAAATTAAAAGAAAAAGAGAAAAAAATTGCTAGTATTTAAATGAAGTATAAAATTAAAACTTAAAAGAAAGAGGAAATAAAAAATCTATAAAGGAAATTTAAAACTAATAAATAAAGTACTAAAAAAAAAGAAAATTAGAGTAATGCTAGAAGAAAATAAATACTAAATTAGAAGAAAATAAAATAGAGCATTAAACTAATTAGTTCAAGAAAATGCTATTGAAATGAAATTTAGACTAAAAAAAATTAAATGCTAGAACATTAAATTAATGTAAAAGGAAAGAAAAAAAAGGAATAAAATACTAGAATTTAAATTGATGTAATATTGACTATTACAACCATTTTTATATAAGTGCATTGGATTATAACAATTAACAACATTGATAAGTTGTAATTGTAAAAAATATTAGCACTATTTAAAGATTTAACAATTTATAATAAGCTTAAAAAGTAAGTAAGTAAACCAACAAAACAAGTAAACTACATAAGCTAAAACATGAATTTAAACATAAGTAAAACAAGAATGTAATTGGAACGAATACGTGAAAGTTAACCCGATCACTCCAAAAGAGAGAAGATGGAGCTAGAAGGACCGGAAATCCAAGCAGAATACCTGGATTGCTAAGGAATCCTCAAGTTGGGGAATGTGGGTTAGCAGTTTGATCCTCGGGCGATGATCCAAGCTAGGGTTTGGGACTATCGGAGGCTCGGATCTCGGTATTTCAGCAGGGCATTGGCGTCAGGGCTCGAAATTGGTCGGCGACTCGGCAGAGCTTCTCTCACTAAACCTCTCTATAATTTTCTATACTTGAAAACGTACGAGAGGTACGGTATTTATAGAGTTCTTCAGCCAATGAGATGTCGCCACATTTTTGGGACACGTCAGGCCATTTAGATTTGCCGGTCACCACAATGCAAGTTGGCGGTTGCCATGTTTTTGAGAGATTCTACAAAGTTCTATGGCAGTCGCCATGATGCGAGTTGGCGGTCACCATGATGAGAGGTGGCGGTAGCCATTTTTTGCTAGGGTTTCCACAAAGTTCTATGACGGTCGCCACAATGAACATGGCGGTCGCCTTACTTGGGCAGCAAGTTTCGATGGTTCGATAAAATTTTATTAGTTTGAAGGTTCTGGGTTCAAATACCGAGCTTGGATCACTTCTCGAGGATCGTAATGAGGCACCATTTCACCTGTTTTCATCATCGGATTCGCCTAAGATTAGGCGGGGTCAAATTGGAGTGTCTACAATTGCCCCTCTTTGATATAACTTGCATAGCAACACGTGGAGCCAGTTATATTAAAGATTCCAGAGACAATATCCATTTGACCGAGCTGTCAATCTTAGGATACAAACATACAAGCATGCATATGATGTTGGTTGTACTCGAATTTTCATCGAGCTGCCTACATACCCCTTTGCTAGGGATCAGACCAAAACGTAGTTCATCGGGCCAGATGCAAGGATGTAAGATAAGAAATGTGATGTATGACAAGTATAGTGTAATGCAATGCGAGTCAATTTAAGGTCATGAAGAGGAACGACGAGTCAGTTTAGGGTCGTGAGGAGAACCGACGAGTCAGTTCAGGGTCATGAGGAGGACCAACGAGTCAGTTTAGGGTCGTGAGGAGGACCGACGAGTCAGTTTAGGGTCGTGAGGAGGACCGACGAGTCAGTTTAGGGTTGTGAGGAGGACTGACGAGTCAATTTAGGATCATGAGGAAGACCGATGAGTCAGTTTAGGGTCATGAGGAGGACCGACGAGAAAAACATCAAATTAATAGGTCAAGCTAAGACCTAAAAATTTGGAACAAGGTGCGGGATAAAGAATAATTAAAAGCTAAGTTACGACTTAAAATTAAACTTATTGGGAATAATAACTGCGAATTAATAGGTCGTGTTTAAGATCTAAAATTTTGAGACAGGATGCGAGTTAAAAGCCAATTTGTGGCTTAAAACTAAAGTTATCGAAGGGAGAAAACATCTTAAAAAGATACGAATTTGAAAACTCACCAAATTATTTTTGGAATTATTTCTAATCACACTAGATTTTCTCGAAGTATTTTTTTTAAGAAACACCCGAGATTATTTTTGGACAAACACACACGCAAAAATACTTAAAGGTTTTATGAAGTTAAAACACTCAAAAGGACACTAATCATGTAAAAATAAATAAAATAACAAAACCCCCAAATAATCCCTTAAACCTTAAATCGTCATAAAGGCAAACTAACACATGGCCGCCAACTTTGGAGTTGGTGGTCGCCATGATGGGAACGATGTGACGGTTGATGGGTAGGCTGCCGCCATGACGAAACCCTTCTGACACGGCGGTCGTCGACTCAAAACCCCTACGACATGGCGGTCGCTTTGTGACGTTCGGAAAACATGGCGGTCGCTCACTTAGGAGGTGGCGATCGCCAACTCCGAGCGCGTATACAATCCCCCAAGCGCGTGGATCTGGTTCATTCGCACATACTTCACTCTCTCTCTAACTTCTTGCTCTCTCTCGACTTTTCTCTCAACTCTCTTTGTCTTTCTCTTATTTCCTATCCTTTGCTCCTTTCTTGCTTCACGATGTTTACTCTACTATTTGTGATCCCGTTCTTCTTCATAGCGGGCCAAGGCCATGGGGATGACCACTTGGGGGCGCGACAAGGCCCCTCTGCTGCTGATAGCTCTTCTATGGATGTTCTTCCCGCTAGCGGAGTTACTCCTGTGCAGCCCGCTACTGCGATGGATGCTCTGGTGCTCGAGGCGGAGCGTGCATCCCGCCATGTTGCTAAGGAGGCACGAGCAGCTGCTGTGGCGCAGGCAGCTTCAGATGCTGCTGCTGAGGCCGCGGTGGCTGATTTCTTGGATCCCGATGCTAGAGAGGGTCATCCGGCACCTTTCGACCCGCATACATATGCTCCACTACCTCACTGCGTGGTTCCTCGTGGGATGAGACGCTACGAGCCTCCTACTGACGCGGTTGCTGCTAACGTTCTGCTCTGGGAGCCTGACCATCATATGTCTCGCCGGCGCCCATTGGTATGTACCATGTTCTTACTGTTTTAATACCAGTGCATAGTATATCTCAAACGTAGACGCATGCCTAGGATCTCCCATATGATGATGTGATCTGAGTATGATGATGAATGATGATTTATCTTGATGTGTTTGATGAATGATGATGATTGTTGATGATGGTGCGATTGATGGTTGGAATTTGAACTTAGCTTAGGTACCCAAACGATGGAGTTTAAAATAGTAGGGACACTTAGGATTGAACAAACAATAAAATGGGCAATTATTTTAAAAATAGAAAGCTTGAATTTTCATTTTCATTTCTAGGAAGAATATAAGAAAATTAAGGAGGATATTTTTTATTTTTATTTTTGGGGCTAATTATGAAAAGTTCAAAAATACTAGAATTTTAGAGGAAATTTTGTCAGAAATCCTAAAATTTGGAGCAAATTTATTATATATTTTTATTTTTTTATTATTATTTATTTATTATTTATTTATTTGTATTATATATATATATATAAATATATATATATATATATATATATATGTATATATATTATAGACTCTAGAAATTTAAGGGGCATTAGAAAAACTTTTAGGACAATTTTAAAAAATCTTAAGAATTTGAAGAAAATTTTGGGAATTTTAAGAAAATCCTAGAAATTTAAGAATAATCTTAAGAAAATCCTGAAAATTTTTGAAAAATTCTAGAAATTTTTAGAAAATCCTAGAACTTTTGAGAAAAATCTAAGAATTTTGAGAAAAATTTAAGAAAATCCTAGAAATTTTTAGAAAATCCTAAAACTTTTGAGAAAAGTCTTAGAATTTTGAGAAAAATTTAAGAAAATCCTAAAAATTTTTAGAAAACCTTAGAAATTTTGAGAAAAATCTTAGAATTTTGAGGAAAATTTTAAAAAATCATTGAAATTTTTAGAAAATCCTAAAAATTTTGAAAAAAATCTAAGAATTTTGAGGAAAATATTTAAAAAAATCCTAAAAATTTTGTGAAAAATCTAATTTTGAAGAGATATATTTTTTTTAGAAGATTGGGTTAAATTAATCCTAAAACGGATAGGGTGAAAGGGGCAAAACACAAAGATTTTTTATTTTTTAAAAAGTATGGTTGACACAAAATAATAGAGGTCTAAGATTATTTGAATGTGCAGAAATAACGAAACCAAGGTTAGGGTGCCTAGTTTTCTAGGGCTCGAGAGAAACCGAAGGGTCGATATTTACACACGAACCTAGAGTTAGGGTGCCTAGTTTCCTAGGGCTTGGAAGAAACCAAAGGATCGTCACTTACACACAAACCTAGAGTTATGCCTTCAGATATTTTTCTGCACTTTACTTGCTTGATCTGTTCTTTATGATATTTTTCTGCACTTTACTTGCTTGATCTGTTCTTTATGTATTTTCTATCTGTCTTCTCTTTACAGTCTGGTCACTATGTTCGAGGCTTCGGAGGTTTAGCCTCCGGGGAGGTGTTAAAGTGGTATGATGCCCTTTTCGCTCCCAGCGGGCGGTGCCCCTATTCCATATGATCCATCCATAGCTCAGTCGTCTGACGCACTGCTGTATTTTCTTGGGGCTGTCCCCGCACAGTTGGACTGAGATCGAGTCAGATACACTTGGTTCTTTGACCGCTTCCGACACTTTCAGTGCAGCAAGCCTCGCCACTACGAGTGGGTCACCTGAGGCTTCTTGATGTATATGTTTGGTACCTCCTTGTTTTTGAACAAGGAGAATACCGTTCATTTGCATTACTTGGGCGGCCTGGCTCGTCTTGATCGGGTCGCTTCATACGACTGGGGAGGCGCTGCCCCAGCTACTCTCTACAGCTTCATGAGGACTCTCACTCGGTTCCCTTAGGAGCTCAGCATTGGGGGATACTGGAGGGTCTGGGAGGTATGATTTAGCTTATGCAGTACTTTGTTTATTTATGTTATCTGTTACCATCTGCCTGCTGACATCTTCTTCTTTGCAGTTGTGGACCTACGAGTTCCTCGGGCTTCATGTTCGGGCGAACTATGCGAAAGACCCTCTGGTCATTCCCCGAGCAGCTCGGTGGTCCCGAGGGCTGAAGGGGAAGAAGGCCGGGGGGAAGGACATCGACCGATTTTGGGTTTCGCTGGACCGGCTCACTCCCGCTCAGGAATCTTTATTCTTCTGTACACTGCTTTCTTCATTATGCTGCCTACTGTACTGTTTACTGTATTGTTCACTGTACTGTTCACCTACTGTTCACTACACTGTTCTTTGCACTGTTCACCGTACCGTTCACTGCACTGTCTTGATTGATTACTGTATATTGTATTGTTCACTGTACTCTACAGGTTTACTGGGACGTCTAGCAGGGAGTAAAGGATCGGGCTGGCGCAGATTTGATGCGCAGTCGGGATATCACTCCCAGGCAAATCCTATTGGAGGGTCCATTTGGACGGGAGTACTATCTAAGAGAGCAAGTGGTTCACCAGTCGCTCGGCTTGGATCACTTTCGGATCCCAGTGGTTCCTCTGGCCTGTAAGCGCCGGACTGAGCAGTTGAGCCGGGTTGATCTTCTCCTCGAGCTGGTGGGGACTCCCACTACAGAGCTGCTAGTGGTGGAGGGAGATTACACTGCCTGGGCCCGGACCCATCTACTTGGTCCATTAGGACCTGGCCCAGTTGTCCTAGGTGGCAGGAGGCGAGGACAGGCACCAGAGGTTGCGGATGTTGGTGCTGTTGGTGCTGCTGCTGGAGCTACTACTGGAGCTACTGCTGGGGTGATAGACCCGGAGACTCCCTAGGAGATCCAAATAGTGGCTTATGGCTTCCCCTTCTCCCTTCCTGTTCCAGTCCCTCCTGTTTCTGAGGTTAGAGCAGAGATTGGCCAGGTATTTCTTTATCCTTACTCCCCTCTTTTATTTTTTTATTTTCTACTTTATTTGTCTGACTGTCTTTTTCTTTTCCTTCTATAGTTTAATCAGGCATGGGTGGACCGTTTGCTGCTGATACTTACGGGTCAGAGGGCACTGATCCGTCAGCTTGACGTCACTGTACGAGCAACTGGCATCGCTTTCACTCCTGCAGCCATAATAAGTTCTCATGGATCTTTATAAAATTCCCGCACTTTTTTGTACTATGTTCTGATTCTGGTTTTCTTCTAACAACCACCGGTACCAGCTACCGGCATAGTACCGCCACGGGTTACTGCTCCTTCTCCTACTCCAGCCCCAGCTCGAGGTCGTGGTTCTCGTGCTGCCTCCTCCAGAGCTCGCTCCCGAGGATCTGTCTCTTCTGCTTGGAGCCGTTCTAGAGCCATATCCTCTTCTTCTGGCAGTGACAGGGATGACTATATTGAGAGGCTCTTTGAGGACGAGAGCTTGGATGAGGCCGGTCCTTCCTCCCGCAGGGTCTGCCCCAGGCATTAGTGAGAGAGAGAGAGCTTCCCCCTCCCCCATTCAGATACATTTATTTTGATGGGCCTGCGTGCTCCAATTTTACATACATTTACCTGATCCATGGGTCTGCGTGCCTTAGTTTTACTATTTGTTGGGCCCGGGTCCCCTGGATTTTATTTTGATACATTTTGTCCCTTTTTGATACATTTTGGGCCTTTACGCCATTTATTACCTTATATTCGTCTATTTGTATGATTCTCTTACTGCTCAAACTGCCATGGATGCATAGTTCAACTGTCACAATTCACACAGACTGCAAACACACACCCGCCGTGTTCAAACATGGCGGTCGCCATAATACAACATGGCGGTCCCCACTTTCAAGAAGGCTGACATGGTGGTTGCCATTTTAAACCTGGCGGTCGCTTGATCAAAGGGCTGATGTCACTATACTGTGCTTTTTGGAGTTGGCGGTCGCCCACTCTAAGGTAGCGGTCGCCCACTCTAAGGTGGCAGTCGCCATATTGATTGTACTTTTGGCCAAAATTTTGATTTCCTACCTTTTCTAGCTTTATAAATATATCCCTGGAGGCTCCATTTGCTGTTACTCTGACTCAGATGGCTTCTCCTCTTTCTCTATGGATTGAAGCATTTTCCCACATTGAACGTTTGAATTTTGCCTCATTTGGCTTGAATGCCCTTTCCTCACCGAGGACTGTGGGGATTAACAATCCTTTATTGTCAGCTGCTACTCAACTATGGGATCCGCAGTCTCATGTCTTTCAGTTTGGCCTTGAAGAACTCTACCCCACTGTAGAGGAATTTGCTGCCATTTTGGACTTGGCCCAACAGAGTGCTGTCGTGGTTCCAACTTTCTTTCTCTCATTTCGACAGCAGGTGATACAGCGTTGTGGTCTATCTAGGATGGAGGCCTCCCAGTTAACACAGGATGACTGCCTCGACATTCCTTGGATCATTGATAGGTTTTGTCCCAGTAGTGACCTTAGTGACCTTGGTTCTCAGTTGCGGCGACAGTATGCACTTTGCTATTGCCTTCTTGCTCAGTATCTGCTCATTCCTTCTGACAGGCGAGTTAGCTGCGCCTTGGTTGACATTGCTAGTCAGATGTGGATGGGGAGGGATTTCGTGCCACTCGTCTTAGCCGAGACACTGCTGGGATTAGATGATGTTCATTGTGGTGAGACCACCACCTTTGCTGGTATCCCTTTACTTCTTCAGGTAAGCTCAACATCTTTCTTTGCATCAAACTTTCTGTTATACTACAAAGCTTTTCTCTCACTGTTCTAATCTTTGCTGTAGATTTGGCTGATGGAGAAGATAAATCTTGTGCAAAAACCAGCCACTGATAGACATAGTGCTGCAGCTTTCCTCTACCTCCCCCGTTATCAGATTTGTGATACCGAAGTAGCCTGGCGACGGTACCTTTCCTCTCTAACTGGCCCAGATATTCCTTGGCAGTGCCCCTGGTGGCAGATTTTGACTATGACTCTGATCACTATGGATCATTCTGGTGCTTTATTGGTCGGCCTTTGTCAGACTTCCTTCTATTACCCCCATCGAATTATGCGACAATTCGGTCACAGTCAGATCATTCCTCGCAACATTCGAGGCCGTTTGTTTTCATCTGTACTACCGGCCCCGTTTCTGGCATTGTATCCGGGGGCCTGGCCATCCCGCTCATTGATGGAGATGCAGGAGCGGCCGTGCCCTGAGCTCCCTGATGAGTACAAGACATGGCTGCTGTAGGATCGGGGGAAGAAGGATAGAGAGGATGGGAAACAAGCGGCGAAGAGGAGAAGAATTTGAGGATTTCTACTTTATTTTGAAAATTTCATAGCTTTCCTTTTTGTTTGTAGAGTTTGGGGCTTGCGTGCCCTCCCTTTATTTGAAAACTTTGTAGCTCCAATTAAAGCAATGAAAAACTCACACTTTATGTTTAAGATGGTTCAAATTTATCCAAAGTTTGAATGACTTTGTTATCAAAATTCAAAAATTAATTTGCATTGGTCTTACTAAGATGGTTAAAAACGAGAAAAGTGGCCGGACATCTTAAAAGAAGCTTCCTACATATCCTAAAAAGATGGAATCAGGCCATAACGTAGTTCGGGCTCAGTTTTCACTCGGGTATTGACGCTCTCCTTTTGTAGTGCCCTAACTTTTGCCAAGGTTGCCCTTTCGAATTTTTGGCCTTGTGGGCTACTCTAACTTTTGCCTGAGTTGCCTTTACGGTTTTCAACTCAGCGAGCTCTTTATTTCATCATTATTTTAACCACAATGATAGTATTTTTTGAGTTGATCGAGGTTAACTAGAGTGGAGAACACATTGCCATCCAAGTCTATAATAATGACTGCACCACTGGTCATGATGGTTTTGAATAGAAACGGTCTGGACTAATTTGGCTTGAACTTGCCCATCGGGTCGAAGATAGGAGCTCTGATTTTCTTAAGAACCAGATCTCCTTCTCTAAGATCTCGGGTCTTGACCTTCTTATTGAACGCTCGAGCTATCCTCATCTGGTAACCTTATACATCGAACACAGCCTATAATCTTCTTTCATCAAACAAGTGCAGCTCTTCCATCTGGTTCCTCTGCCATTCTGCTTCTGAGATATTAGCCTCGGCCACTACTCTCAGTGAAGGGATTTCTACCTCGATGGGATGCACGGCTTCCATCCCATACACTAAAGAGTATGGCGTAGCTCCAGTTGAGGTTCTAATCGACGTTCGGTATCCCCAGAGTGCAAATGGTAGAAGTTTCGACCAAATCCTTATGTGAATTGATCGTCTTTTACAGGATTTTCTTGATGTTCTTGTTTACTGCCTCGACTGCTCCATTGGTCTGCGGTGGATGCGGTGAAGATTTGTGAGCCACTATTCGGTATTCTTTGAAAAGATCTAGGACCTCCCCTTGGAAATGTGAACCATTGTCTGAGATAACCTCATGTGGGACTCTGTATCGGCAAATGATGTTTTGCTTGATAAACTTAGCAACATGGGAGGCTTTCAACACCGAGTAGGACGCTGCTTCCACCCACTTAGTGAAAAAATCAATGGCCACTAAAATAAACTCATGTCCATTGGATGCCTTCGGTGTTACTTTGCCAATCACGTCGATGCCCCACACTGAGAACGGCCATAGTGATGTCAGGTTGTACAGCTGGGATGGGCGAACGTGCAAGAGGTTAGCGTGAATCTGACACTTATGACACCTCCGCAGAAACTGTATATAGTCTGTCTCCATTGTCATCCAAAAGTATCCCTATCGTAGGATTTTCTTGGCAAACATATTTCCACTCATGTGTGGCCCACAGACTCCTGCGTGTATTTCTTTCATTAGTTCTTGGCCTTCTTCAGTGTTGACACATAGCTTATAGACCCCAGAATATCCTCGATTATATAGTCTACCACCGCAAATGACAAATTGTGCAAATAGTCTTCGTATCGCCCTTTTGTCCTTTTTGCTGGCAAACTTGGGGTATTCTCCTTTCTCCACGAAATTTTGAATGTCAAAATACCATGGGAGATCGTCAGTGCTTTGTTTATTGGCAGCTGTCATCTCATATGCTAGCTTTCTTTTCTGTTCAATTATCATAGGCCTCATCCAAACTCTGAGTGGTATGTCAATCATGGATGCTAGGGTGGTCAGTGCATTAGCGAACTTGTTCTCCAGTCTTGGTACATGGGTGAAGATCACTGATTCAAAACATGGTATTAGCTTCTCTAGCTCTTGATGGTAGAGAATCAAGGTTAAGTCCCTGACCTTCCATTCTCCTCATGCTTGTGAAACCACCAGTGCTGAATCTTTGATGACTTCTAGCTTCCTTGCCCCGAATTCCAAGCCTGCCTCCAATCCAGCTAAACATGCCTCATATTCAGCTTGATTGTTGGTGACTTTAAAATTGAGCTTTAATGACAAGGGGAGGTGTGATTCATCAGGAGTGACAAGGAGGAATCCTATTCCATAGCCATATTGACTGGATGCGTTGTCAAAATATAGAGTCCACTTGTCATCCTCGACCATCATCAGCTGTTTGTCGGGAAACTGGAACTCTGTGTCTTCTCCTCCCTCCACTGATTGATCGGCCATAAATTTTGCCACTACTCTGCCCTTGACTGACTTTCGGGTGACATATTGGAGATCAAACTCAGATAATAACAGCAACCATTGGGCTAGCCTTCCTGTCAGTGCCGGCTTTTTGAACGGATACTTTAACGGGTCCATTCGAGAGATAATGTTCATTGTGAAAGACAACATGTAGTGCCTCAGTTTTTGGAAAGCCCAAACCAAGGCCCAACATGTCTTCTCCAATGGTGTGTATCGTATCTCTAATCCTGTCATCTTCTTGCTTAAGTAGTAGACGGCCTTTTCAATTCCAATTTCACCTTCTTGCGCTAGCATACATCCCATAGCTGAGTCAGTTACTGACAAATAGAGGATCAGTGGCCTATCAGGCTCGGAAGGAGCTAGAACAGGTGGATTTTGTAGGTACTGTCGTTCGACATCAAAAGCGTCTTAGCATTTTTGATCCCATTTGACCTCGACTCCTTTCTTCAGTAAACGGAAGAGCGGCTCACAGGTAGTTGTCAGTTTTGCAATGAATCAACTGATAAACTGTATTTTACCCAGAAAGCCCCTGACTTCTTGTTCAGTCCTTAGAGGAGGCATTTCTAAGATTACTTTGATTTTCAAAGGATCCACCTCGATACCCCGTTGAGTGATTATGAATCTAAGCATTTCTCCAGTAGTGACTCTAAATTCACACTTCTGCGGGTTGACCCGCATCTTGTACTTTAGAATCCTCTCAAAGAATTTTTGCAGTGCTGCGATGTGGCCATCCCGGTCCTTAGACTTTACTATCATATCATCCACGTACACTTCGACCTCCTTATGTATCATGTCATGCAGTAAGGTAGTGGTAGCCCTTTGATAGGTTGCCCCTGCATTCTTTAGATTGATTGGCATCACACGATAACAATAGGTGCCCCAAGGTGTGGTGAATGTCGTCTTTTCTCTGTCTTCGGGATCCATCAGAATTTGGTTATATCTGGAGAAGCCATCCACGAATGATAACAAAGCATGTCCCGCTGTACTGTTTACTAAGACGTCGATGTGAGGCAGTGAAAAATCGTCTTTCGGGCTAGCCTTGTTGAGGTCCCAAAAATCCACGCAGACTCGGATACGACCGTCCTTCTTTAAAATCGGTACAATGTTGGCTACCCATTTCGAATACTCGGTTACCATCAAGAATCCAGCGTTGATCTATTTAGCAACTTCTTCTTTGATTTTTAGAGCCCATTCTGGCTAGATCTATCTTAATTTTTATTTGACCGGTTTAGCATCGGAGTATAGAGGGATATGGTGTTGGACAATGTCAAGATCAATTCCAGGCATATCTTCGTAAGATCATGCAAATACATCCTTGAATTCTTTTAATAAAGTTATTAACTGTTTTTGTTCAACTATGGATAAAGAAGAACCAATTTAAACATTTTACGGGTTAGTTTCATGACCCAGATTTATTGACAAAGTATCTTCAATTATTGGCTGGGCACGCATTTCTTCTCTTTTTATTAAAAGTTTTATTTTTTCGAGAATATCCCCGTCGAATTAGAAATCGCCAGAAAGCATATGAAATAAATCAAATAAAGCAGAGTAACTGAAAATCTTGTTCATTTCATTAAAAACAGAGGGGATTACAAACTCGATGGTAAAAGCAGGGAGAGGAGCACCAACAGATGTACCCTCGATTACAGATTCAGACTCAAACTTGAACTCAGGATAAACAACCTGCGTGTTACAAGACTCGACGGTCCAATTTTTCACTTATTTTGCAGTCGCGTCGACGATGAGCTTGGTGCAGTCTGCCGCTGCGCTGAAGCCCATCACGAAGCAGTCTGATTCAGTTATACGCAGCTGAACCATCTTCTCATTGAACAGCACTCCTAGGTCGGTACCGTCGAGTTTGTCAGCCCAATCATCTTCCTGAACCTTCTTTTCTTCTTTCTCTCCTTCCACTGTTTCTTCCCCTTCCGTGTCAGACAGCTGGTGGCTGAAAAAGATCTCCAACCTTGGTAGCTTTTGATTGGTTTCTTCATCGATCCATGGCTCTAGAAAGACACAATATGGGAAATCTTCCCCTTCCCTGACGAAGTACCCATTGAGCGTTTCAATGTAATTGACCTTCTGCCCCTTCTTAGGCCCTTTCAAATCTTCTTCCGTTGGCTTATACCCAAGACCAAAATAGTGCGAAGTCGGCAATACCTGAATGGGTTCCGGGATACCTTGCTATTGACGCCCCAATCCCATGCCCAGGAAAGAGGACATTTTCCTCATCATTATTACGGTCCGCGGGTTGACATACTTTTCTTCTTCATTCATCTGCATCTGAACAGCCTATGCTTCATCAAATCGAAAATCACTGAGCGACACATCATCTTCATTATGCTGAACTTCCAACATAGTTGTGCCCTCTCCTCTCGGGGGATGAATGCTGTCTTCTCCGTGAATAGTTAAAACTACCCCGTTCTTTATCAGCTTCAGTTTCTGATGGAGAGTCGATGGTACAGCCTGAACATTTGGGTCGTGCAACCAATGTCTTCCCAACAACAAGTTGAAAGACGCCGGTACGTCTAGCACGTGAAACTCAACTAATGTCTCCAGAGGTCTTACTGAAATGGCAAATGACACCAGTCCCAGTACATCCCTTCTTGTGTTGTCATAGGCTCGCACCCCTTGATTACAGGTTGTAAACTAGTCTGGCTTCATCCCCAAGAAGACGGCCGTTCTCAATGGGCAAACGTTCAAGGCAGACCCATTATCAATGAGGGTTACCGGGACCTATTTTTCTAGGCACTTGACGGTGATGTGTAGCTGCTTGTTGTGACTTTTTCCTTCAGCAGGCAAATCCTTATCAAAAAAGAAAATAACTTTCGGTTCGATGGCTGGCAGAATAAGCCTAATAAGCTGCTCGGGGGTTGCATCTATCGGGACATTGGCCTTGTTCAACACCCTCAAAATAGCTTGCCTGTGCTTATGCGGAGCCATCAATAAGCCCCAGATACTGATGTTGGCTTGGGTCTTTTTCAACTGTCTCAATACAGCATCATCCTCCTCCTCTTACTCTGTCTCTTTTCCTTTTTCACTTGGCTGTCCCTTCTCTAGCTGAGCTAGCTTAAAATGTCGTCAACTTCTACTTAGGTGTTTCACGCCATCTTCAGGATCCCATAATCCTAGCATCACATTATCAGTCTGTCTCACTTTGTCTACGTGCAGAGGGCTTTCAAATGCCCACAGATCATTTAGGTCACTAACGGCTGCCCTTTCCCTTCTTTCCTCGTCATCTTCAATAGCCCATGTATTATCAATTTTCTCCCAAATGTCTTCTTCAATAAAATTCACTTGTTGTTCCCGAGCAGCCCAGAAATCAGTCCACTCTACTCCATCTGATTTCAACACGATTCTTACCAGTTAGTAGGATTGCATCTCATCGACGTACACTTCCTCCTCAAAAAGTTGGGAAAGGGTGATTCCATCAAGCACATGGCCAAACCCATAAGGTCGACTCGGATAATCCAATGGCCAGTCATCTTCTTCATTGCGCTCATCCTCTTGTTGGTAGATTTGGGTTATCGATTGATACCATTCCCAGGTATTATCATTCTATTCTTCCATTCTGCTCGACTGCCTCTAATCATCATGAATGAGCATGCTGTCTAATCCTTAGTTATTGAAACATGAGGGCGTGGTAGGTGCGCTAAACAGTTGTACTGACTCGGATCCTCCGATTCCCCCAGAGACATGTAATTTACCCCAGCCTGCTTGGCATGATTCGGTAGTGGGTTAGTAGTGACATTCGGTTTTGGGGTGGCAGATGGTGGTGGGATCACTTTGTTGTCGATGAGGTTCTGAATCTCATGTCGGAGCCTCATGCATTTATCAGTCAAAGGCCCAGGACCTTGGTGGAAGGCGTAGTATTGAGAAGCATTAAAACTCAGCAGTAGGGGATCAGGTACAAGCATGGGGTTCAATGGCTTGATGAGCCCTTTCTCGACGAGTCGATTTAGGGCGGTGGATAATGAAATGTTGAGGGGAGTAAACACCCTCCTTGGCTTTTGTTGCTGTTGGCTATTATCTTACTGTTGGCATTATTGGACTGCTGGGCAGAGGAGAATGGGTTCAGCAGGTTTACCTCGTTTGAAGAGACATGAGGTTAGTGATAGCAGAGTGGTTTTGGTTATTTACGGGGAAGGTCCTCTTGGGCTTCTGGCTCGGCTCAAGTTTCTCGATATCTCTTGATTGAATTGCATCTTCTATCTAAACCCCGACATCAAACAACTGCTCGAATGTGGAGAGTGGCTGTGTGATCAGATAACGCTTCAATGGGGACTGCTGATTCTTCACTACTATGCTCACCTGCTCTTTCTCAAAGGGCCGATTTGTCATCTTGGCCGCCTTACCTATCTAGTGGGTCAGGAAATCAACAAAAGATTCCCTGTTCTCCTGTCGGGTTGTTTCGAGCTCTCGGGTAGTTACGTCCAGTTGGATATTGTAACTATACTGGCTGATAAAAGCCGTTGCTATGTCTTCCCAAGTTCTGGTTTTAGCTACATCAAGGGAGAGAAACCATTTCTGGACTGCCCCAGAAAGAGATCGGTGAAAGAGCTGAGCCTTTAACTGGTCATCAATTCCCACTGGCGACAGGGTACCAACATATATTCGGAGATGAATTCTGGGATCTCCAGTTCTGTTAAATTTTTCCATGTCCAGCATTTTGAACTTTTTCGACGGTTTAGCTTCTGGGAACAAAAATAGTCCCCCACATCTAACATGTATTCCTCGATCCCCTTGGCTTTTCTAAGGACCCTTTCCATCCTGTCGATCTTCTCAATTAGTGCAGATTCTCTAGACTGCACAGTGTTTTCTTCTTCAACTATCACCTGACGAGGATTCTGTGGTGGTGGTGAAACAACTTGCGGTCCATCAGGGACTTGATTGTCATCCCAAAAATCTTCGGCATTCTCATTTGTGTCATCCGGTTGTCCATTCACAACAGGGATACGGGCTTGAATTGTCTGGATTTGTGCCTGACATTGCACTTGAGCCTGGGTCTGTTGCTTTACGGCTCTCTGTATATCAATAATCGCACTCGTTAGGGCTGCCAAATTCACCTCATTTTTTGCCATTTTAGCTAACTTAGCTGGCTGTTTCGACACCCTACAGAGTCTACCTGTCACTGGCCTTTCCCTGACACTTGTTGACTGTACTTTCCTTGACCCAATGGTAAATCCACAGGGAAACCTGGATCGTAAAAGTAGAGTAACCAGTATCAGACACTTCCCAGGAAAACATTCTGACAACAGGTAGCAAATATCCTAGATACTCAAAACAACAAATCATAAGCAGATAAATACAGAGACTGAAACAATGCCCCTGCCGGGCTCGTGCTGGCAGCATAACAAGAAAACCTGAAAACCAGAATGACGGTTAAGAAAGGGAATCCATTAATTCTGGAGGGAAAGCTCATCTAAAATGCGGAAACGGACAGAGTTACATTCACTAGACTGGTTCGACCTAAAAATTCTAAGCACAACGGTAAGGACACCAAGCTAGGCTGACCGAACTGGTTTGACCTAAAAATTCTAAGCATAACGGTAAGGAAGAAGAACTGACTTGCAAGGGTTCGAAAGAAACGAGCCTAAGCAAAGGCGGAGGAAACCAACAACCCGAAAAGAAGTCAGAGGAGGGAGAAATTATCTTAAAGGCTTTGAAACGAAACACGGGCATGACCTCGAGAAGAAAGCTATGGTGTGAAAACAAAATATGGTAAGAAAAACAAAATCCAGGTAAAAACCCAAAGGCGAAACTAAACCTAAAACACAAGATAATAGAAAACCCGGGCCGACCCCGGAAGAAAGACTAGCCTAATCCGAACAAACGACCCTAACAATACACAAGCAAAACATACATTGAAGAAAACACAGTCCTACTAAGGTTAGCAGCACCTAATGGAGAATTCTAAGTTCACTATATGTAAAAGGTCGGTTTTGGTCAATTAAAAAGGGTACCTTCTGAATGGAGTCGGGTATATACCTCCCATGCAGGACATGGTCAAACTGTACGCCCAAACACTTTTACTGCGCCTATGATAGCATATAGTCAGTAAGGCTTGTTCGCCTTCCCAATAATCCTCAAAACGGATAAACGATCGGGGAATCGGGTCAACCAGGCAGGGGGGGTTGAAGAACAATGCATATGCATGCAAGAGTGCAAATAGGAAATACATATTAAGAACCAATGATGCTTTTGAGTCTAGCCCTCTTATTTGATTTTGAAAACTAGTCACCAGCAGAGTCGCCAGAAAATACTATGATTTTGGGATTTGGGAGTTTATTTTGAAGAATGTTCAAAAATAAAGAATTCAAAGAATGTTTAGAAAAATCTTTTAACACCTTGAAAATTAAAATTTGAAAACCCCTTTTGTTGAAAATAGAGTCGCCACTTAGTTTTTTGAGAAAAACTAAGAAAAACAAAAAATGGCTACTGATCTTGAAAACGTTAACTAGAGAAAGAGGGTTCGGGGGCTAACGTACGAATCAGTGAAGGTGTTAGGCACCCCGTTCGTTTAACTGTAAGGTTGGTCTCTACTAATCATCATTGGTTCTTCAATATGATTTCTCAATTGTATGCAAATAAAAAAAATAGGGGTGAAGAGAGAACATTCAGAATCAAGTATAGAAAATACATAAAATATGTACATAACACTCTAAAACAAATAAGTGTCAAAAGAAGAATCCTAAATCTTATGGCATGCAATTTCTATCTAAAGGATACATGAAACATGCAATATTGTTTAAACAACCTAAACTAACATGATTTGGTTTAAAAAAAAAAACATGCTAAGTTGCTAAAATTATCTAAACATGGATTGTACAAAAATGAACTACACAATTTTGAAATAAAGTAATCAAACCATAAACTAATATGTACAATATGCATATTATCAAATTGTCACGTCCAAAACACCAAGATCACGCGACAGCCTACCAAAACACCCATTTTAGAAATAAAATAGGTTTTATAGTTGGAAATCAAAATACAATATTTGGATAAAAGATTTCCCAAGTTCAGCTCTCATAAACAATAAGCATGCATTCTCATACATGAATAAGTATATCGCCAAAAGGCGTAAAAAATCAGCCTTCACAGGCATCACATGTAAAAGTACATGTCTCAAAAAGGAAAAACTACAGCAAGTCTTCCATCACCTCTGCAACTAGGTCAACTCTACGTTGAAATACAGGTCATGCAATCTAAGGTACAGAGCACCTATGCTGCGTGAGCCAAAGCCCAATAGAAAATAGACTGTAAAGCTGAAATACAGGTCATGCAATCATATGGTGGGAGCTAACTCGACCACAAAAGTTAAACAGGTTTTTCTCTCAAAAACACAAGTTTTTCATCCTGAAAACTTCACATTTTCCATCTTTGAAACCATGCATATAATCCTGACAGATATCATATCACAGTTAAGGGAAAGCAGTAAAAACACAGCATTCTCCACTTGGGATACACAGTCGAGGAGACATGATGAAATGTAATCCTATGTACTTACTCTGCCACACCGACAAAGGTAACAACTATAGACTCTCGTCCATTACCCTAGACCCACAGGTTTAGTACTGACAAGTTCTATACGGAGTCACGACAACGACGCTATTAACGGAGGCAACCGAACCACTCAATTTACGGGAACTAGCCCGAAGGTACAGAGCACCTACTGCTTAATTTACGGGACCTGAGCCCGAGGGTACAAAGCACCCACACACACTCAATTTACGGGGACTAACTCGAAGGTACAGAGCACCTATGCTGCGCACATTTTTGGACTTGCACCGAGGAGCAATGGAAGCCCAACTCAACCGAACCCGCTGTCACGGTACATCTATGGATAAACATGTCAAAATCAACCCACAAATAGATATATAACACATGTATATAAGGAGATCCAATCCATGAACCACGGAGATCAAACAAAACATGTAAAAATACATTTTCACTCAAAATATTTTAGAAGTTGAGACTCAACCCCAAGGGTTATCTCCAAACCCATTTTCTCAACTTTCATAAAACTCCTCATTTTTAAACCTCATTTCTTTTCAAAACTAAGGGCAAACATCCCATTCTAGAACCCCATAGGCTCATAGAACTCATCCCAATCTCAAAACTCTTCTTCTCACACAAAGGAAGAAAAGGGTCAACACCATTAGAAAATGTGTCAACACAAACAGAAAATGTGTCAACACAAACAGCGGAGGTGTCGACACAAACAGCAGAGGTGTCGACACAAAAGAACCGAGAGTTTAGGCAACATATTCAGGGTGCAAAAGTGTCAACACTGGCAGAAATGTGTCGACACCAGCGACAAAAAGTGTCGACACCAACAGAAATTGTGTCAACTTAAACAACAACAGAATACTCAACTCCAACAGAAGGAAAATTGTGTCGACACAAACAGAAAATGGTGTCGACACAAAACGTAAAATTCTCAAATTTTAGAATAGGCTACATACGATGGTGAAAAACAAACCCAAGCTACTGAAACAACTTCTTAACTCCAAATTAAACCAACTAAACACTCCGTTTACAACCCATGGGCATACACAAACCCAGAACAACCAAGATACACCGAAAGGAAAGCCTCAAAACCCTTTTCCTCCAACCGAAATCCACCCAAAAGCAATTTTGAACCAAAATTCAACCCTTGAAACATAAATCACTTTTCATACATTTTTAAACGGTAGAAACACGTATGATTACATGTAGTACCCTCTAACAGTTATACAGTCTAGGATCCTATCTCGGTGAGTTAAAAACTCAATGCCTTGATCCACGTGTAAAATCGAGCTTCGTCGGAATGGAATTCCGTTCGGATGGATGCGTAGACCGTGATGCCAATACGAAGGATCAACAGTTGGTTCGTTAAAAACCAAGCCCTGCGCCCCCGAGGAGGTAAAGAAAAGGTAGAGATTTTGGTTTGAGAAAAAGAAACTTAGTCTCCAAGTTTTCCAAAATATCTCCACAAATATCTAAAGGCTAGATATTTATAGGCCAAGAAAAATATCTTTCTTGAAAATATCTATTTTTTTTAATTTTAAAATTCACACAGAAACTCCCTACAACCTTGGGAACCAACCCCACATGCTTATTGCAACTCAAACATGCATCAAAACAAATAAATCATATACTACAGAAATATATATGCAAAACACGTCAAACATATATAAGTGTCAAAAGAGACGGGTCCGGGTCTCACAAGTGGCATCCTCATCAACCCGCAGCTCTGCCCAACCTAACACATGTGAAGGATCAGGCTCGTACCTCTGAAGCATAGAAACGTGGAACACGTTATGCACAGATGCTAACTGAGGTGGCAAAGCCAAACGGTAAGCAACCTCCCCAACCCTGTCATGAATCTCAAAAGGCCTAATGAAGCGCGGTGATAGCTTCCTGCTACGACCAAACCTCATCAAACCTCTACAAGGTGAGACCTTCAGGAACACGTGATCCCCCACTGTAAACTCCAAAGATCTTCTCCTCTGAGCTGCATAACTCTTTTGATGGCTCTGAGCTGTCTGAAGACGCTGGCGAATCACTACGATCTTCTCTGTCATCTCCCACACCAAGTCGGGTTCCAAGACTGTGGTTTCTCCCATATCTGTCCAACATACTGGTGACATACATGGTCTATCATACAGAGCCTCGTACGGTGCCATACCAATAATGAACTGATAGCTGTTGTTGTATACAAACTATGCTAACGGTATATGATCTTCCCAAGAACCTCTAAAATCAAGGACACATGCCCTCAACATATCTTCCAGAAGCTGTATGGTCCTCTCAAACTGACCATCCGCCTGGGGGTGAAATGCAGTACTGAACATCAAGTTCGTCCCCAAAGCTTCCTGAAGACTCTGCCAAAAGCGCGATGTGAAGCGTGGGTCTCGGTTAGAAACAATAGACACGGGCACTCCATGCAAGCGGACTATCTCTTTGACATACAAACGACTCAGTCGGTCCACTGACTCCTTTATGTGGATGGGAAAAAAGTGTGCAGACTTCGTCAACCTATCCACCACAACCCAAACGGCGTCTTTCCCCTAGGTGATCGAGGAAGTCCTGACACAAAGTTCATCGTGACGTTATCCCACTTCCATTCAGATACCGGTAATGGCTGTAACAATCCTCCCAGTTTCTGGTGCTCCGTCTTTACCTGTTGACAGGTAAGGCACCGAGAAACAAACTGAAGCACATCTCTCTTCATTCCCGTCCAACAGAACTGACGACGTAAGTCATGGTACATCTTCGTGCCTCCAAGATGCACTACAAGGCGTGAATGATGACATTCATGTACTAGATCAGCTCGGCATAACTCTGGCACAAACAATCTCTCGGCTAACCTCAGACTCTGGTCTGAACCCACAATCCATTCTGTTGTATCCTCTCCACTAGCAACACGATCTCGTATCATCTGAGCTTCCTAATCCGTCTGATGGACCTCTAACACTCGTGTAATCAATGCTGTTTGTGAAACTACTGAAAATAAGGTAGCCTCTGTCGTTGTCTCCCCAATATAGAGATTAATCTCCCCAGTCTCTCTAAGCATGTCCCATTCTCATATAGCAACAGAAGCTAACGAGCCATGAGATCTCTTGCTGAGAGCGTCAGCTACAACGTTGGCCTTCCCTGGATGATACTGCAAGTCAAAATCATAATCCTCCAACAATTCCATCCATCGTCGTTGGCGCAAGTTCAGGTCTTTCTGTGAAAATAAGTATTTTAAGCTCTTATAATCGGAGAAAACCTCGAAGTGCTCACCATAAAGATAGTGACGCTATGTCTTCAAGGCAAAAACCACGGCAGCCAACTCTAAATCGTGTGTCGGGTAGTTCTTCTCATGTGTCTTCAACTGTCAAGAACCATAGGCTACAACCTGCCCTTCCTGCATCAAGACACTGCCCAAATCGTTGTGTGATGCATCGTAATACACTGTATATCCAAAACCTCGCTATGGAATAATCAACACTGGCGCGCTAGTCAACCTCATCTTCATCTCTTGGAATGCTGACTCACAGGACTCACTCTAAACAAACACAACTCCCTTCCGCGTCAGACGCGTCATCGGCACAGCAAGTCTCACAAAATCCTTCACGAACCATCGATAATAACCTGCTAAACCCAGAAAACTATGGATCTCAAAGACGTTCTTCGGTCGCTCCCAACCTATCACAGCATCTGTCTTCGATGAATCCACTGCTACCCTGTCTATCGACACTATGTGTCCCAAAAATCTCACCTCAGATATCTAGAACTCGCACTTCTCAAACTTTGCGTACAAGCGATGCTCTCTCAGTGTGTACAGAACAATACGCAAATGGTTCTCATGCGCCTCTCTAGTAAGTGAGTAGATGAGAATATCATCCACAAACACTACCACAAAACTGTCCAAGTATGGATGAAAAATCTGGTTCATCAAACCCATAAATGTAGCAGGAGCATTCGCTAGACCGAACGGCATGACCAGAAACTCATAGTGACCATAGCGAGTCCGGAAAGCGGTCTTCGCTATGTTCTCGTCCCTAATCCTCAACTGGTGATATCCTGATCTCAAGTCAATCTTGGAAAAGCAGCTCGACCCCTTCAACTGATCAAATAAATCATCTATCCTTGGCATAGGATACTTGTTATTCACTGTCACCTGATTCAGCTTTCAGTAGTCGATGCACAAACGTAAGGATCCATCCTTCTTTTTGGAAAAAAAGAGTAGGGGCTCCCCACGGTGAAGTACTTGAGCGTATGAACCCCCTATCAAGCAACTCTTGTAGCTGTACCTTGAGTTCACGCAGCTCAACGGGTGCAAACCGATAAGATGGCATAGATATGGGAGCAGCTCCTAGAATCAACTCAATAGAGAACTCTACCTCATAGCTCGGTGGTAACTCATACAGATCGTCAGGGAAGACATCTGGATAGTTGCAGACCACCAGAGATAACTCTCCTCGAGTCCCAACTCCCTCATTCAACATGAGAGCTGCAAAGAGGGAATAGGTTGCCCTGATTCCGTGCAGCACTGGGCAAAGACATCAACCCCTCATCCCGGTCTCCCACAAAGAAAGAATAATCTCTCGCCGGTGTACAAATCATTACCCTTCATCGATCGCAATCGATATAGGCATGATAGGTGGTCAGCCAATCCATCCTTAGGATGACATCAAACGTGGTCATGTCTAGAATGACAAAGTCAAACTCCAAACAATGGCCGGCAACCTCCAACACACAGGATCTACAGACAAGACTCAACGTCACACTCCCATTGACAGGGGTCTCCACACTCAAAGTACTACCTAACCAGTCCATTTCCAACCCTAAAGCAGATGATATAAACGAATGTGATGCTCCCGTGTCGATAAGAACACGGGCTCATGATTTATAGACTGGAAATGTATCTCTGATCATGGAGGTGGTAGCAGCGGCATCGGGCACGACCGGTGCTCTGGATGAACGGGGTTTTGCTAGAACATAAGCTCTGGCCTGTCTGCTATGGCCCTAAACTATAGATTGTCTGCCCGACTGTACTGAGGTGCCCCCTTCTGCAAATTTGAATGGCTGACTTTCCTGAGCAGATGGGGTAACAGAAGCTCTAGCTGTGCTCCCTCGTCTGGGGCAATCCCTACGGATGTGCCCAGACTGGCCACACTCAAAACATACCACTGGTCCCCTTCCCTGAGACTACGACTGAACCGGTGTCAGACTACAGCACTCTGCTGCTCGATGTCTTGGCCGTTGGCATCTAAAACAAATAGACTCCTTCCTCTGCTCCGACCTCCCCGTTGAAGCTGTGGGAGTCACGGATGCAGAAGACTGTGGTGGATACAACCCCACTAGATGTGAACTCGAACCAGATGTTCATCGGCGCTTGTTCTCCCTGCGCCCCTGAGACTGTGCACGTTTCCCTCCTTGCTGACCCCGACTGTCCTTGTCTCTGCTCGTCTCATTCAGAGTGTCCTCCACTTTCATAGCCATCTGTACCAACTCTATGAAGACCTGCATCTGGAATGCCGCCACCCTATCTCTAATAGCGGGCCTCAAACCCCTCTCGAACCGCTTCATACAGAACTCGTTAGTAGGTACGATCTCCTGTGTAAACCAAGACAGACTGGTGAACTCAGCTTCATAATCCACTACTGACATCGTCTCCTGAGTAAAAAATAGGAAATCCTCTTTGTAGCGATCCCTCAGTGTTGCTGGAAAGTATTTCTCCATAAATACCTTCGTAAATGCCTCCCAAGTGCTAGTAACTGTGGTTCTGGTGAACTTCCACCACATGTGCGCACTCCTTCTTAGCTGGAATTCAGCAAAAGTAACCCTCAGATCGTCCTCCTCAATCTGAAGTGTGTCCATGATCCTGGTAACCAGCTCTAGCCATTCCGTGACAACCGTGGGGTTGGGATCCCCAGAAAAGGTAGGAGGGTCCAAACGACAGAACTCGCGCATTGCGACCGTCGCCCTCGGTTCAGGTATACTCTCCCTACCCCTAGCGGCCTCGGCCAGTTGCCGGATAGAGCCGACCATCTCACGCAACAAATCTCCCTCAACAATAGGTCCTTGGGGTGCATTAGCATCCCCAACATTTGAGACTGGAACGTCCCTTTGGCCAGAACCACGGCCACGGCCTTGACCACAATCTCGTCCACCCTGCTTAGACATAACATTATACGAAAGCAACATAACAGGGTAAGCATCCTACAACATGTTATTTCTAACGCAAAAGAAAGATAAGCATGCTAACACATAGCCACTTAATATCATATCATCACATCTCACATACCGAGGAAAACCAACAAGAAAGACTCGTCACTCTGAGCAACCTACTCAGATTCCTAGCTAGAAATCACGTCCGCGAAACACGTCTCTAACATGGCTTCCAAGTATGTTAACCCAAATGCCCGAAGGCAAGACTAATTGATCCCAAGATTCAACCTCTATACCCACAGAAACAAGCTATCATGCGTATGTTAATAGAAGCTAAAACACAGGTAATCAAGCATATGCGCATCCTCACAAGGTGATGTACCCTCTTTCCCATGGCTCTTAGGTATTCGAACCCAAAGCTCTGATACTAAGTTGTCACGTCCCAAACACCAGGGTCACGCGAAAGCCCACCAAAACACCCATTTTAGAAATAAAATAGGTTTTATAGTTAGAAATCAAAATATAACATTTGGATAAAAGATTTCTCAAGTTCAGCTCTCATAAACAATAAACATGCATTCTCATACATAAATAAGTACATCGCCAAAAGGCATACAAAACCAACCTTCGCAGGCATCACATGTAAAAGTACAGGTCTCAAAAAGGGAAAACTACAGCAAGTCTTCCATCACCTTTGCAACTAGGTCAACTCCACGTGCTCACTTGAAAAAGATTTTACAGCAAAAATCTCACACCGTGAGCCGAATTCCAATAGAAAATAGACTGTAAAGCTGAAATACAGGTCATGCAATCATATGGTAGGAGCTAACTCGACCACAAAAGTCAAATAGGTTTTTCTCTCAAAAACCACAAGTTTTTCATCCTTGAAACCATGCATATAATCCTGACAGATATCATGCCACAGTTAAGAGAAAGCATTAAAAACACAGCATTCTCCACCCGGGATACACAGTCGAGGAGACACGATGAAATGTAATCCTATGTATCGACTCTGCCACACCGACAAAGGAAAAAACTATAAACTCTCGTTCATTACCCTAGACCCACTGGCTTAGTATTGACAAGTTCTATACGGAGTCACGACAACGACACCTTTAACGGAGGCAACTGAACCACTCAATTTACGGGAACTAGCCCAAAGGTACAGAGCACCTATAGCTTAATTTACGGGACCTGAGCCCGATGTTACAAAGCACCCACACACACTCAATTTACGAGGACTAACCCGAAGGTATAGAGCACCTACGCTACGCACGTTTCCAGACTTGCACCGAGGAGCAATGGAAGCCCAACTCAACCGAACCCACTGTCACGGTACATCTATGGATAAACATTTCAAAACCAATCCACAAATAGATATACAACACATGTGTATAAGGAGATCCAATCCATGAACCACGGTGATCAACCAAAACATGTAAAAACATATTTTCACCCAAAACGTTTTAGAAGTTGAGACTCAACCCCTAGGGTTAGCTCCAAACCTCCAATAAACACGCTTTCACAACTTTCATAAAACTCCTCATTTTCAAATCTCATTTCTTTTGAAAACTACTGGCAAACATCCCATTCTACGATCACATGGGCTCATAGAACTCATCCCAATCTCAAAACTCTTCTTCTCACACAAAGGAAGAAAATGGTCAACACCAACAAAAAAGGAGTTGACACAAACATCGGAGGTGTCGACACAAACAGAAAATGTGTCAACACAAATCGCGGAGGTGTCAACAGAAAATGTGTCAACACAAATCGCGGAGGTGTCAACACAAACAGCAGAGGTGTCGACACAAAAGAACCGAGAGTTTAGGCAACATATGCAGAGAGCAAAAGTGTCGACACCAGTGATAAAAAGTGTCGACACCAACAGAAATTG
Organism: Heliamphora ciliata; assembly: GCA_032360265.1. Taxonomy (NCBI): domain Eukaryota; kingdom Viridiplantae; phylum Streptophyta; class Magnoliopsida; order Ericales; family Sarraceniaceae; genus Heliamphora; species Heliamphora ciliata. The sequence continues at coordinate 24,924 of JAUMHN010040333.1, read as the reverse complement.
TGTCAATACAAATAACAACAGAATACTCAACTCCAACAGAAGGAAAATTGTGTCGACACAAACAGAAAATGGTGTCGACACAAAACCCGAAATTCTCAAATTTAAGAATAGGTCATAGGCTATGGTGAAAAACAAACCCACGCTACTGAAACAACTTCTCAACTCCAAATTAAACCAACCAAACACTCCCTCTACAATCCATGGGCATACACAAACCCAAAACAACCAAGATACACTAAAAGGAAAGCCTCAAAACCCTTTTCCTCCAACCGAAATCCACCCCAAAGCGATTTTGAGCTAAAATCTAACCATTGAAACATAAATCACTTTTCATGTGTTTTTAAAAGGTAGAAACACATATGATTACACGTAGTACCCTCTAACAGTTATACAGTTTAGGATCCTATCTCAGTGACTTAAAAACTCGATGCCTCGATCCACGTGTAAAATCGAGTTTCGCCAGAATAAAATTCTGTTCGGATGGATGTGTAGACCGCGATGCCAATACTAAGGATCAGCAGTTGATTTGTCAAAAATCAAGCCCTGGGCCGCCGAGAAGTTTGAGAGAAGGTAGAGATTTTGGTTTGAGTAAAACAAACTTAGTCTCCAAGTTTTTCAAAATATCTCCACAAATATCTAAAGGCTAGATATTTATAGGCCAAGAAAAATATCTTTTTCGAAAATATCTTTTTTTTTTGAATTTTGAAATTCGCACAGAAACTCCCTACAACCCCGGGAACCAACCCTGCGTGCTTATTTCAACTCAAACATGCATCAAAATGAATAAATCATACACTGCAGAAATATATATGCAAAAACACATCAAACATATATAAGTCTCAAAAGAGACGGGTTCGGGTCTCACACAAATTATCTAAAAGCATGTAAAAATCTTATATTAAAAACTAACCAAAATCATAAAATCTAATAACAAATATTTTATGTATTAACAAGTAGATATTTGAAACTCTAATTTAAAGAAGAAAGAAATAAAAGAAAGTTTATAAGCCAAAATAAAATGTTAGAAAATTCTTGTTTAAACTACTAAAAAAAATTTTTATTGTTTACATTTTATACTTTTTGAACAAAATAAAAGAAAAGAAAAATAATAGAAATAAAATAAATAAATGAGTTTTTAATTATTGCTAGAGGAAAAAATTACACTATTAACTTGAAAGATTAAAATAAGAAAAATGAGAAGAACATTAACTAATATAAAAGGTATTTTTTATTTTTTTGTGTTTTTTTGTGGTTAATAAAAGAAAAGAAAAGAAAAATACTATAGAAGAAAAATTAAGTTGACAAAGGAAAATTTTAAAAGAATAAAAGAAAATTTAACATTTTATATTTTGTAAAAGAGAAAATAAAAGAAAATGAAGGAAAATAAAAGAGATGAAAAGAAAAATAGAGTTTCCCTTTAAAGAGAAAATTATGATATTTTTGTAATTTTTGGTTTAACAAAGTAAAAGAAAAGGAAGATAAAAAATAAATAAAATCATAGAAAAAGAAAATAGATTTTTGTAAGAAAAATGAATACTAATATTATAAGAAAAGAAATGCTAAATGAAATTTTGTAAGAAAATAAAATAATAGAAACGAAAGTTACACTAATGAAAGAAAGAAAATAAAAGCTAGAAAAAAAATAAAAATTAAAAGAATATCTTAAGCTAATATCAAAAGAACATTAAGCTAAAATTAAAAGAAAAAGAAAAAGAAATACTAGTATTTAAATGAAATATAAAATTAAAACTTAAAAGAAAGAGAAAATAAAAATACTATAAAGGAAATTTAAAACTAATAAATAAAGTACTAGAAAAAGAAAAATTAGAGTAATGCTAAAAAAAATAAACACTAAACTAGAAGAAAATAAAATAGAGCATTAAACTAGTAAGTACAAGAAAATGCTATTGAAATGAAATTTAAATTAAAAAAAAATTAAATACTAGAACATTAAATTAATGTAAAAAGAAAGAAAAAGAAAATGAATAAAATAATAAAATTTAAATGAATGTAATATTGACTATTACAACTATTTTTATGTAAGTGTATTGGATTATAACAATTAACAATATTGATAAGTTGTAATTGTCAAAAATATTAGCACTATTTAATAATTTAACAATTTATAATAAACTTAAAATGTAAGTAAGTAAACCAACAAAACAAGTAAACTACATAAGTTAAAACATGAATTTAAACATAAGTAAAACAAGAATATAATTGGAACGAATACGTGAAAGTTAACCCGATCACTCCAAAAGAGAGAAGATGGAGTTAGAAGGACCGGGGATCCAAGCAGAATACCTGGATTGCTAAGGAATCCTTAAGTTGGGGAATGTGCATTAGTAATTTAATTCTCGGGCGATGATCCAAGCTAAGGTTTGGGACAATCGGAGGCTCGGATCTCAGTATTTCAGCACGGCTTTGGCGTCGGGGCTCAAAATTGCTCGGTGACTCGGCAGAGCTTATCTCACTAAACCTCTCTATAATTTTTTGTCCTTGAAAACGTACCAGAGGTACGGTATTTATAGAGTTCTTCAGCCAATGAGATGCCGCCACATTTTTGGGACACGTTAGGCCATTTAGAGTTGGCGGTCGCCACAATGCAAGTTGGCGGTCGCTATGTTTTTGAGAAGTTCCACAAAGTTCTATGGCGGTCGCCTTGATGCGAGTTGGCGGTCGCCATGATGAGAAGTGGCGATCGCCATTTTTGGCTATTCCACAAAGTTCTATGGCGGTCACCACAATGAACATGTTGGTCACCTTACTTGGGCAGCAAGTTTCGATGGTTCAACAAAATTTTATTGGTTTGAAGGTTCTGAGTTCAAATACCAAGCTTGGATCACTTCTCGAGGATCGTACTGAGGCACCATTCCACCTGTTTTCGTCATTGAGTTCGCCTAAGATTAGGCGGGGTCAAATTGGGGTGTCTACAGCTGGTTTTCGGTAGAGTGACAGTCTTTCATGACAGAAGTAGAGAATGCTTGAAATCAGTTTCGGTGGTGGGCTAGTTTAGAGACATATGATCGCTTGTGGAAGTCGTATTCAATGTAAGTTGTGTTTTGGAGCCAACGTGTTTTCAAGGATAGACAGGGGTCGTGATACCATAAATTGAAAGTGCGAGAGTCAGATATACCGAAGATTGCCTTTAGGACTTGTTACGAGTATTATGAATTTGTAGTGACGCCTTTCGGGTTAATGAATGTGCCTGCTGTGTTTATGGACCTAATGGATCAGGTGTTCAGAAGCTTTCTAGATCATTTGAGATTGTGTTGATAAACGATATTCGGTTATATTCTTGGAGTGAAGAGGAACACATGAAACATTTGAAGATTCTTTGTAGATCTTGAGAAAGCACAAGTTATATGTAAAACCTAGAAAGTGTGAGTAATAGTTCGACCGAGTGATGTTTTTAGGTCATGTTATATCTGGAGAAAAAATTCAAGTGGATTCAACAGAAGTAGAAACAACAGTTAATGGGAAGAGGTTAACTAACGTGACAGAGATACGAATCTTATTGGGGCTAGCTGGTTATATGATATGATCCTTGAAGATTTGGTAATAATTAGTTTAAAGTGTTAAGTAGGACAAGACAACTTTTACGCTAAATACTGAACATATGGGCTCGACCTTATTCACACTCACAATAAAGAACAACTCAAGTAATCAAAGATACAATTTTGGAAAAATAAGAAGGCACAAAGTTAGTAAATCATCCTTAACACAGTGAAGTACGGGGCGAAATTTCGAGGACAAAATTTGTTTAAGGGGGTAGTTTGTAACGACCCGGTACAGACCCTAGTTGTAACAATCCTATTGATAACGACCCATGTAAATACCCAACCCAAACCCTAGTATTTGTGACGGATAGTCCACGAGGCCATAGAATACGGAAGAGATTCAAAAACCTAACTCGAACTAAAAATCCTAGGTACGGCCCGAAAACTTTAAAAATGTCCAAAACTCAGGCAATAAAACCCTTGTACCTAGAGAATCTCCTAACATTCTACATGAAATAAATATCATAAAATAATGAATTAAAAATTAAAAATTCTCATAAATACGGTAAAATAACCGTTTTGCCCATAGTATAGCAAAAAGCCTTAAGAATTTAAATTTTGACATATGGATACCCTAAATTAAGAATTTAAGTAAATTAAGAGGTAAAATACAAAATAACATCAAAAATGCCAAAAATGCCCCTTCGTGGCCGACCACCTTGGGGAATGTGCCAAAAGTGACTTTTTTGCTTCTTTTTAGCTTTAAATGATGAGAAATATATTAAATGAAGCACTATGATGATTCCATACTTGTTGAACAAGTAATATACCTAATAATATAGTGATATAAGTCAACAAAAGCAAACAAATTATTATTACAGTTCATACACAACAAAATAAGTCAAATATTGCCAAAACAGCTTAATGTGACTTAAAAGACTACATCTATTTAATCAATTGCTATGAAAACTATGATAAAAAATAAAAATACTATATTTCTCATAAATATATCAAAATAATAAGTCTCAATAAGAAAAGACACCAAAAAGATACATCAAATTAACTTTTAATGCATTTTCTTGCACAATAGGGGCACGCAAACCAAGAAAAATCCCTTGATTGATGGGGGATCAGATTTTTTCCCCCCCAAACTGATCCCTAACTGTGTTTAGCTTCCCAAAAACCTGATTTTGTCCTCTAACAACTTGAACTACATTAAATGACCCATGTGAAAGAAGAGAGAAAGTACAAAAGTGTTAATTACCTTGTTCCCTAGCACCTCTATATAAACTAAGGCCAAACACCGTCTTCCCCTTGAATATTTCGGTGGAGAGAGAGAGAGAGAGAGACCAGATCTTAAGTGTTCTTGAGGGTCCATGGATTTGAGAGAAGATAGAAGAAGAAGAAGAAGGGATCCAAGAAAGGGGTCTTTGGAGACCATGGTTTCAAAAGCCAAGTCCTACTAAGTTTTCCACCATCTTTTGATCTCCCAAGCATGTAAGTAAAACCTCTAAACCTTGTATCTAAGATCTCTCAAAATATCCCTCAACCCATCCCTTTAAACATTCTAAAAATCAAGAACCGAAATCGAACCGAAAAGGCGTTGTAGTTAAGAATTAGGGGTTGTTGAGTTTTTGGATGATATGAGATATTATTGTATGTTGTTATCTTTGAGTTTGATGACATCTATGTGTGCCGGAGTCTTGATATTAAAGTCTAAAACACAAGTATGCAAAGAAATAGAACAAAAACTTGACATGGCATGAGTAGAAGACCTAAACTCTAAGAGGCTTGATTTTTAAGGACTTTGATGTTTCTGCCCTGAGATTGGAAATACCATAACTCAATGTAGAAATTGATCTAAGCATTTTTATTAACTCCAGAGTTATATCTTTGTGTTATCTTTCATCCAAAATTGGTTTCAACTCATTTTCATAACAAGAACTCAAGAAATTGCAATTTTACCAAAGTGTGTCATTTTCTGACCAGTCAACTGTACTGAATTGAGAACCCTAGTTTAGAGTGTGATCTGAACTTTGGTCAAAACTTGAACGTTGTAGAAAACATGTATATATATCTATATACCAAAAATGAGAACAAAATATTGAGGTGTGATAGGTCAAAACCCCTCTGAAAGTTTCTGTTGGTTTTCAGCTCTCGAGGAATATTCTGTCACATATTTTTATATGGCCCAAAACCCCTATTTTTAGTGATCTATTACAAAAGTGGTATAAATGAATTTTGTATATAACATATTGATTTATTTTATACCCTAAAATTAGACCTTAAATCCTTGGGATGATATCCCAAAATCGTTTCAAACCCTCTGTCTAAAACCGGCTCTGCTGAGTTTTGGCGGCTGACAGAACCTACTTTTTAAAATGGCCAAAAATTCTAACTTGTTTCAAACAACTATCCTTAGCTCTAAACATGAAACTTGTAGGGAACTTGTTAAACTAGAACATATAAAAAAATGGACTCATTTGGACTTCATTTGACATATCAAAACCGAGAGCAATAGAAGCATAATTTTGGGTAAAATCTGGAGAAGGTGCTGAACCATTTTTACTTAATATGAAATGTTCACCCATTTGCCTTAGGATTTGGTCTTGGTGTTAAATATGAGAGTTGTAGAATATATTTTTATCTAAATGGTGTTTAAAAATCATAGCTTGATTCTAAGTCTAGATACCCGAAAACCTTGTCGGTCCTTTTAATTTAATACTTGGTTTTAACCTTAAAAGTTGGTAAGTGTGATTCAAGCACCCTTTGCTATGAGACCCGAATTTTTGTATGATGACTTATTTGAATTAGTCGATTAATGTTTCTAAGTGAATGCATGAAGATTTAGAACCCATGTTATCATATTTGAATCATATCTTGAGAATTGTAGTTTGTGTTTCATATACTTGTACTTTATGCTTTGCGCGTTATACCATGAATCTTGCCATGCTAGTTGACGTCATACTATAAATAGTCACACTTGAGATCCATATTACACATTATGAGCATTGTCATTTACATCCTGACATGTTGGAGTCCATCTGTGCAAACCGTTGTTGGGATGGGCTGTGTTAAGAATATTCTTCTTGGTTCTATGTCTAGGGCGTCCCTGGTTGCCATTTTCGAATATGTTTTGGTTTTTACACCTTGGGTGCGTCCCCGGTGTTGGAAATAATTTTGGCTTGTACACCTTGGGTGCATCCCCGGTGTTGGAAATGATTTTGGTTTGTACACCTTGGGTGCGTCCCCGGTGTTACAGTAATGGTTTATAAATATGATTGCGCACCATAGGTTCGTCGCTAGCATTCTGGTTTCGATAACTTAGACATTGGGTAAGTCGGAGAAAGCCTAATTCGGTTGACCTAATTCCACTGAGGTGGTAAGTCGGAGAGAGCCCAATTATGGTGGTCCTAAATCCCTCATCTTGGTACTTTGTATAATATGAACACCTTTTGAAATCTTTTAGACTTTGGGTTGATGCCAAACGAGCATCCTTGTGCTTAAGGTGGGATTGTGGCGTATGATTATTTTGGATGGCCTGGAATAATGGTGGATGATTGTTTTGGATGGCCTGGAATAAGGGTGGATGATTTTTTGTTGGCCGCCCCCACGCCGTTGCCATTAAGTAAAATAGCTGTGGCATGACGCCCGGCGATGTGGTTACTATTCGCAACGAGGTAAGGATAGGTTTGGTGATCAAAGTCCCATTAAGTCTAATCTAGTGATTCCTGGCGTGGAATTCCTGTTCTTATCTGGGTGCATGTAGGGTTGGGCATCTGCATTTCATATGCGCATGTTTATTGACTTATCTGCTATCCTGTCATAAATTTGTCTGCCTCCTTGACTATAAATTGTACTAGGTGTTATATGGTATGTGTTGCGGTGAATTTTGTGCTGTGAGATTAATTAGAAGGTTACAGCGTTTTGCTTCTGGGCCTTGACTCATGGCATTCGTGCCACAGGTGAGGAGAAGTTCTTGGAGGAAGTCATCTCAGAGGGAGAAGAAGAGTTTGAAGAACAGGGTGAGTCCCAAGAGCACATAAATTCAGCTGATGCATTCTGAGGAGTTGAAGCTTCTGCTTTCGTTTTTATATTCAGATTTCTTGTGCTTAGTGTAACTGTTGAAATTTCTTGGTGGAACTGTAATATTTAAGTACTTTGAACAGTTTAGAACTCCTTTATGATGTAATAACTAACGTATGTAAGTATGAATGAATGGTTAGAATATGCCTTTATTTATATTTATATATGTCCTGGCGTGCCCGAAGGACGGGGCCTCATAGGATGTCATTGTAAACTCGGGTTTTTAGGTCGGTAGTGTTGACTGGTTGGAAAACGACACACTTTGGTACAATGGCAATATCTTGAGTTCTATTTACTCAAATGAGTTGAAACTAACTTTGGATGAACGATAACACAAAAATATAAATCTGGACATAAAGACCATGCTTAGATCAATTTTCTACGTTGAGTTATGGCATTCCAAATTTTAGGGCAAAACCATCTATGTTCTCAAAAATCAATTCTCTTAGGGTCCAAGTCTCCTACTTATGATATGTCAAGTTTTTGTTCTATTTCTTTGCATGCTTATGTTTTAGACATTAATATCAAGGTTTTAGCATACTTATTAGTCATCAAACTCAAAAATAACAACACACAACAACATCTCATATCATCTATAAACACAACAGCCCCAAATCTTCAACTATGACGCCTTTTCGGTTTGTTTTTTGTTCTCGATTCTTAAAGTTTTTAAAGAGATGATTTGAGGAATATTTTGAAGGATATTAGACATAAGGTTTAGAGGTTTTTCTTACTTGTTTGAGAGATCAAATGAGGGTGGATGATGGATTAGGACTTAGTTTTAGAAAAATTCCATTGATTCCTTTTTCTACCTTTTTCTCCCTCAAACTCACATGCACACTCAAGAGCAATGAAGTTCTGGTCTCCCCTCTCTTGGCCAAAAATATCGAGTGAAGAGGAGGGTGTTTGGCTTGGTTTTTATAGGGAAGGACTAGGGGAGGGGGGGTGGGGTGAGTGTTGGACAAAAGTGTACTTAAAAGACTTTTTTTCCTTCTTTTCAATTAATGAGATATGAGGTGACTTGAGTTGGTGCAACTTTTGAGACCTATAAATCAGATATGGGGAAGATAAATGCAGCTAGAGGTCAGTTTGGCAGACAAAAATCTGATCCCCCATCAATAAAGGGGCTTTTTCTTGGTTTACGTTCCCTTATTGCGTAAGAAAATGTATTAAAAGTTAATTTGATGTATCTTTTTGGTGTCTTTTCCTACTAAGACCTATTATTTTAGTATGATTATGATAAATTTAGTATTTCCATGTATTATCATAGTTTTAATAGTAATTGATTAAATAGATATAGTCTTTTAAGTCAAATTAAGTTATTTTAATAATATATGACTTTTGGACTTATTTTGTTGTGTATGAACTTCAATAATGATTTGCTTGCTTTTGTTAACATATAACATCATATTATTATGTATATTACTTGTTCAACAAGTGTTGGATCATCATAATACTTGATTTAATACATTTCTCACATTTTTAAGCTAAAAAGAAAACAAAAGCTATTTTTTGGCACTACTCCCAAGGTGGTCATCCACTAAGGGGTATGTTGGTTATTTTTGATGTTGTTTTGTTCTTTTCTACTTAATTGTACTTAAACCCTTGATTTACTGTGTCCATGTGCCAAAATTTGAGTTTTTAAAATTTTTTTCTGTACTAGGGGTAAAACGGTCATTTTACCCTACTTATAAGGATTTTTAATTTCTAATTCATTATTTCATGATATTTAATTAATTTAGAATGTTGGAAGACTCTCCATGTGTTAAGGTTTTGTCGCCTAAGTCTTGGACCTTTTTAGGGTTTTCGAATTGAACTTAAGATTTTCGAGTCGAGTTAGAATTGAACCTCTTCCGTGCTCTATGGCCTTGTGTACTATCTATCACTCATACTAGGGTCTGAGTAAGGTCATTACAATCTACCCCCTAAAAATAAATTTCATCTCCAAAATTTTGTATCATACCTCAATCTGCGAACAACTGGGGATGCTTGCCCTCATGGCTTCCTCTCGTTCCCAGGTTGACTCTTCAATTACGTTGTAACTCCAAAGAACTTGAATGAGTGGAATGGTCTTTCCTCTAAGAATCTTGTCATGTTGATCGATTATCCTTACGGGTTGTTCTTCAAATGTAACGTCCTCATCAACATGGAGTTCCTTTTATTCCAAAATGTGGGCAGAATCAGGTTCATACTTTCTCAACATCAACACCTAAAAAACGTTATGAACACTAGCGAGCTGCGGTGGTAGAGCTAAACGATATGCTACTTCTCTAACTTTAGCCAAAATCTCAAACGGTCCAATGTATCTTGGAGCTAGCTTTCTCTTCTAGCCGAAACGTATAACTCCTTGTCGTGGTTGGATCTTCAGAAATACATGATCTCCTACTTCAAATCATAGAGGTCTCCGTCACTGATCGGCATAGCTCTTTTGTCTGCTCTGAGCGATGGCTAATAATTGCTGAATCAGTCGGATCTTCTCGGTAGTCTCTTGTATAAGATGTGGTCCAAAAAGTGAGTTCTCTCCGGCTTCAGTCCAACAAATTAGCGAACAACACGGTCTTTTGTAGAGAGCTTCATATGGCGGCAAGCCAATACTGGATTGATAGCTGTTGTTGTAAGCGAACTCAACCAATGGTAGGTGCTTTTCCCAATGTCCCTTGAAATCCATGGCGCAAGCTCGAAGCATGTCTTCTAGCATTTGAATTGTGTGTTCAGATTGTCTGCTAGTTTATGGGTGAAAATCCATGCTAAAACAAAGTTCCGTTCCTAAAGTAGCTAGCAGGCTTTGCCAGAATCGCGAGGTGAAATGTGGGTCTCGATATGATACGATAGATAACAGAATTCTGTGAAGATGAAAAATTTCCCAAACGTATTTCTGACTTAGGGTTTCAATTTTTTGGACGTCCAAACTGGTAGAAAATGTGCTGACTTCGTGAGACGATCCACGATTACCCAGATATAGTTGTGTCATGCTGGTAACCTTGGTAGTCCAGAGACAAAGTCCATAGTGATGTGGTCCCATTTCCATTGAGGTATCTCCAGGGGTTGAAGGGTTCCTCCCAGTCTTTGGTGCTCAGCCTTCACTTGCTGACATGTAAGGCATTTGACTACGAAGCTTGCTACATCCTTTTTCATGCCATTTCACCAATAGTGCCTCTTCAAATCTTCATACATCTTTGTTCCTCCGGGGTGCAAAGAGTGATTGATGATGCTCTTTCAGGATGTCTCTCCTTAGACCCTCGACATTTGGTAAGAAAAGCCTTCCTAAGTACGTCAACTGCCCGTGTTTGTTGACTTGTCAACCTGGTTTCGATTTCTCCGTGATAGGATGCCTTCGAATAAATTTGGACTCCTGGTCATACTTTTAGGCATTTACGATTTGCTGATGAAGACTTGTCGTTGCCACGGTTAGACAAAAATAGTTCCTATCTCCTGATTATGACAGTTAGAGTTGATACTCATTGAGCATTCTGATCATGTTCCATTCTCTTATCGCTATACCAGCCAACGTGCTCTTTGTCCTCCGACTAAGAGCGTCAGCCACCACATTCCCTTTACCTGGGTGATAGGCTAAAGTGAACTAATAGTCCTCTAGATATTCCATCCACCGGCGTTGTCTCACGTTGAGGTCCTTCTGGGTGAATAGGTACTTTAGACTTTTGTGGTCTGAGAATAACTCAAACTGTTCTCCGTAAAGATAGTGCCTCCATAATTTTAGTGCGAATACCACGACTGCGAGCTCTAGGTTGTGGGTAGGATAGTTCTGCTCGTGAGGTTTCAACTGTCTTGATCCATAGGCTACTACCTTACCGTTTTGCGTCAGCATGTATCCTAAGCCTTCCTTAGATGCGTCGCAATACACTATATATCCAGCCTCTCGTTCAGGTATGATTAGGATAGGAGCACTAGTCAATCTTTTCTTAAGCTCCTGAAAAGCCGTCTCACACTTATCGTTCCATTCAAACTTCACTCCCATCTGTGTCAATCTTGTCATTGCTCGCGCCAGTTTAGAGAAATCTTGGATAAACCTTCGATAATATCTAGCTAATCCCAAGAAACTACGAATTTCGAATACGTTCCCGGCTGGCTTCCAATCCAAAATAGCTTCCACTTTGGTTGGATCCACAGCTATCCCTTCTTTAAAATCCACGTGTCCTAGAAATTTCACTTCATGTAACTAAAATTCACACTTACTTGCCTTTGCATAGAGTTGTGAATCCCTTAGTTTCTGCAAAACAATCCTTAATTGCTGCTCATGTTCTTCCTTAGTTCTTGAATGCACCAGGATGTCGTCTATAAAAACCACTACAAACTGGTCGAGGTAAGGCTAAAAAAGTCTGTTCATCTAACTCATGAAAACTCCTGGGTCATTCGTCAATCCAAAAGGCATCACCACGAATTCATAATGTTCATATCGCGTTCTAAAGGCTGCCTTTGGAATATCTTCCTCTTTAACTTGGAGTTGGTGATAGCTTGAGCGTAGATCGATCTTTGAGAAGCCGGCTGACCCTCGAAGTTGGTCAAAGAGATAGTCGATGCGGGGTAAAGGGTATCGATTCTTGATCATTACTTTGTTCAACTGACTGTAGTCGATGTAAAGACGTAAGGTCCTATCCTTCTTCTTGGCAAATAATGCAGGTGCTCCCCACGAAGATGTGCTTGGACGGATAAAACCCTTACTGAGAAATTTTTGAAGTTGGTCTTTTATCTCTCTTAGCTCGGCGGGAGCCATTCGGTGTGCTGCGATCAAAATCGGGGCAGTTCCAGATTAGAGCTCTATCGAAAAATCGACCTCACGGTGTGGGGGTAATCCAGGTAGTTCTTCTGGGAATACATCTTCATATTCACACATGACTTGTGGTAACTCGGTGGTTGATGAGACGTTTATACTAGAAAGCAGGCAGGTTAATCTTCCTACGAAGTTATTCAATTCGCACTTCTTTGCACTACTCGGGGTTAAGGTTTCGTGTCGTTCTCCATGAATTAGTACGGTAGTGCCATCCTCTGCTTGTTTCTATATTTTCTTCTACCGACAATCCATGATAGCGCGATGTCCAGAGAGCCAATCCTTTGCTAGAATCATGTTGTACCCATTAAAGTCCATTACTCGTAAGTTGTATGTCATAAGGGTATCGGTCACCCGCAACGTGCACACTCTACAAATGGAATCTACTCATGCTATACTTCCTAAGGGTGTGACAATGCTTAGGGTTTGGTCTAAGGCCTCAGGTTCCAAGAATAAAGATTTCATGCAGGCTAAAGATATAAAGGAATGGGAAGCTTCAGAATCAAATAGCACTTTCACTAAGGTATAAAATAATAATAACATATGTTGTATGACCTGAGTGTCTTCCTCCTCCTCTTCTTCTTGCAGGGCAAAAATACGTCCCCCTATAGGCCAATTTCCATTGTTGTTCCTGGTGTTCCCATTCCTTATTCCAATGCTTGAACCTACTTGGGGTTTCTGATTTCTATTAAGCGGTGGCCTTCCCCTTCCATTCTACGAGTTAGCTGCTGGCCTAGAAACTTGAACAGGCAGTGGGTATCTTGGTAGTTGATTCTGCGGTTGTCTCCATTGTTGGGGTTGATTGTTCTAATTCCCCTGTTTTAGTCGTGGACAGTCTATCCTCTTATGTCCCGATTGTTGACATTCATAACAGATTACAGATCTTGTAGAGGTATCCCTTGATTACCCCCGTCTATTTTTTGGGTAATATGGCTTCTTAGGGACAAACACTCTATCGTTCTTCACGGGCCCACTAGAGCTGGTACTTTCCTTCCTTTAGTTTCAAATCTTCCTTGAATCGGCCAGATCGATTTTCTCAAGCAAAGCGGCTCGAACTACTTGAGTGTATGTGGGAAGCTGCAGCCAAATCACCCTCACTCGAATTGATAGCTTAAGGCCCCATTCAATCTTTCGTGCCTTATATTCCTCATTCGGTATTAGGGTTGCGGCAAAATGACTTAATTCCTCAAAGCGATTCACGTACAGCGTTACTGTCATTGAGCCTTGTTTAAGATCCAAGAACTCACGAACTTGTCCTTGACGAAAGGGGGCTGGGAAATACTTTTCCAAGAACAAGCCCTCAAATTGGTCCCAAGCTAGAGCTGCTACGTCCTGTGTGTTGTTGACTAAGGACCACCAATGATCCGCTTCTCCTTCCAGTAGGTGTGCCACTAAGGCTACGTGGTCTGCTTCGTCCTGGGCTCCTATAGAATTAAATAACTTCTTAATCGCCCTTAGCCATTCTTCTGCTTTCCTTGGTTCTGCTTCTCCTCTGAATGTCGAGGCTCGCTGTTTACCCATCTCAGATAAGAACCACGCTCGGTCACATACGATGGGACAGTTGATGCTAGTGGCTAGTTCTCGCAACACTTAGGTTAATCCGAGCACTTCGTTGTCTATGGGTCTGTTAGCTTGTCGGTGGTTTGGTCATCTACCAGCCATCTTAAAAATAAAAGAGTGTTATGGTTTTGTAGATTATTTTAGTTCTTGATTATTTCTTGTGTTTGGGATCTTGTGGATTTAATACAAGGTTGCAAAATTACTTATAGAGATTTAATTGCAACGTTTTCATTTCATTCCAACTCATAACTAGTACAATATTTTTAAGTAATTTGCAAAATATGCATACAACACTTAAACAAAAGAGAAATACAATGCCTACACACTAAGGCCTAAGCAAAGAGATACATGTAGAAATGTCGGACAATAGCCTCGCGTTCCCACGTTGCGTCATATATGTTATAGCTACGCCATAGCAGCTCAACATGCCAAGCGTTGGTTGGTCCCATCCGCATCTTGTTTATTATTGATGTTGGAACCTCCGAGTTATCAAAGTCGATGGCCGGGTCGAGTGGATTGATGATTCCCCTTTCGTCCATTAGTTTTTGGAGCTGCATCCACTTCGCAGTCAGCATGTCTCCGAGTCGGACCTTAAACCCTGGGGGAAAATCTAAATGGTATAGCATTCTGCTATACTTATCAAGCACTCGTATAGGCCCTATGAAACGAGGAAAAGTCTATGATTTCCTCCACAAGAACATCTTATCCGGGTAAATTTTGGCATACACCCTTTCCCCTACACGATACCCTCGGTAGTTCTAGTGACCAAAGTATATAGTAGCATCAACAGCCTCATCCTTATCAGACTTAGGTGTAGGTGCTTCAAGCTTGTCGTACTGGAAAGCAATTTCTCTTTCTTCTTCGTCGTCGTTCTTATCCTTGTCTTCGCTATCCGCATCGTAATTGGCTTCATCCTTGCCTTCCCCGGCTTCCTCGACCTCTCCTTCTTCGTTATCCTGCCACTCTTCTGGGAAAAACCACGCTAAGGGGACAACATCATTTGGTTTTGGTTCCTCCACGGGCATTTCATCCTGGTCTTCCTCTGGATCTGAATCCTCTGGGCCCTGCGCCTGCCATAGTTCTCCTGTTAGTTCGGCGTTGGATGCCATCCTAATAGAAAAAGAAACTTAAGGTAAGAATTTTAAATTGTTAAAATTATAAGTGATAAGTTAATAATATAGACATTCTACAGAGATTTTACGCCACAAAACTCGTGGTCTCCCATAACCCAAGGCCTTGAAGGTTCACTAAAGCAAAGCTCTGATACCAACTGTGATGCCCTGTCCTCTGGGCACGTCGGGACATACATAAATATAAATATAGGAATATCCTAGCCATGCATTCATATTTATATACAATAGTTATTACATCATATAGGAGTTCTGAACCGTTTAAAAGTACATAACTATTACAGTTCTACCAAGAAATTTTAAAAATTACACTAAGCACGAGAGAACTGAATATAAGAACAAAAGCAGAGATCTCGGCTCCTCAGAATGCATCAGCGGGATCCACGTGCTCTTGGAACTCACCATGTTCTTCAAACTATTCTTCTCCCTCTGAGATGGCTTCCTCTAAGAACTCCTTCTCACCCGTGGCATGAATGCTATGAGCCAAGACCCAAAAGCAAAACACTATAACGTTCTAACTAATCTCACAGCACAAAATTCACCACAACGCATACCATATAACACCTAGTATAGTTTATAGTCAAAGAGATAAAAAAATTTATGATAGGATAGCATACAAGTCAATAAACATGCGTATATGAGATACCGTGTATGTGATGCAGATGCCTAACCCAACATGCACCCAGATTATAACAGGGATTCACCAGAGTAGACTTTCACGGGTATTTGATCACCAAAGCCATCATCGCGCCTCGTTGCGAATTGTAAATGCTTTGTCGGGCTTCATGCCACAGCTATTTTACTCAATGGCAACGGCGTGGCGTCCGCGTCATACTCTAGGCCAACAAAATTCAACAATCATGCCATCCTCCAGGTCAACAAATTTAATAATCAATCAATCAGTCATATCAGACATATAATAAGCAGTTTGTCCCACCTTAAGACTCGTGATACCTTCGCCAGTGTCAATCCAAAAGTCCAAGTAATCAAAATCAGAATACTAGCGACGAACCCATGATGCCCAACAATATCCATAAACCATTTCAAACACCGAGGACACGCCCAAGGTGTATAAACCAAATTTTATAACACCGGGAACACACCAAGGGTGTACAAGGGGAATTCATCACAAAATATTTTCAAAAACGACAACCAGGGATGCCCTAGACTTAGAATCAAGAAAGACAATCTCAATACATCCTATCTTAACAACGGTTTGCACAGATGGACTCCAATATGCCAGAAATAAAAGTGACAATGCTCATAATGTGTACCATTGATCTCAAGTGCAACAATCTATAACATGGCATTGACTAGCATGGCAAGGTTCATGGTACAACTTGCAAAGCATAAGTTACAAGTATGTAAAGTACAAATTACAATTCTCAAGATATGATTCAAACTTGATAGCATGAGTTTTAAATCATCATACATTCACTTAAAAATACTAATCAACTAATTCAAATAAATCATCATGTAAAACTCGGGTCTCATAGCAAAGGGTATTCAAATCACGCTTAGCAATTTTTAAGGCCAAAATCGAGTATTAAATTAAAAGGGCCGACAAAGTTTTGGGGCATCTAAACTTGGTATCAAGTTATGATTCTTAACCAATATTTAGATAAAAATATTTTCTACCACTCTTATGTTTATCACTAAGGCGAAAACCTCAACCAAATGGGTGAACAAACCATCCTAAGCAAAAATGGTTCAGCACTTTTCTCAAGATTTTACCAAAAATATGCCTTTCTTGGTCTCGATTTTGCCTCAAGTGATTGAGCGTTAGGGTTAGGAATAGTGTACAAAAAAAAAAAGAAAAGAAAAAGAAGGAGAGAGCAGCGGCCCACCCTGACGCCCCTTCCCGTCTTCGACGCCGCCGGCTATCACCAGCACCAATGCCACCGCCGTCTTACATCGCCGACCGCCGGACACCATCTCTCTCTCTCTCTCTCTCTCTCTCTCTCTCTTATGGTGAGTCTCCCTTTCCCTTTTTCACTCGACGCTATCTCCTTCTCTCGGTCTCATCTCTGTGTTTGAAGCACCATCACTAGCACTACCGAAGGCCACCGGCGATCACCATCGGCGCCTCCAACACCCCCGAAAACTCCCCAGGCGAACCCGTGCACAACCGCGCTCATGGTTCACTGCCACCCACCACCACCATTATGTATACGCGCACCATCATCACTGTGCACGACCACCACCCACTGTCGCCAGTGACTATTACCCTTTTGACGCCCTAACGCAGCTAGGAAACGGCGCCGATTGTCAGTAAACTGTTCCAGCGAACCCAAACCAGAAAATTATGATTTTACAAATTTTGTTAAAAAAAACATTTTTTGGCCTAACTTTCGGCAACCATAGCCATCACCTCAGACTTCCGTTTCAACCACCATAGGTATGGCTAGACTCACCTCACAGCCACCTACGTGTAGCCGCAAATGGCCATCAAAATCGGCATCTGAATTAGCCGTACGGCAAATCCAAAGTTTAGCAAAAAATTCCAAAACTAGCCCGTTTTACCACTGAGCCATGCACGCGTCCACTGTTATCGTTTTGATTCCACTGTTCTATGTTATTAACGTTATCGATTCAAGTGTTTACATAAGCCATGTTTGGATTGTGTAGTTTATTTTATTATTTGTTTTGTTTTCAGTTTTAAAAATATATATATAGAATAAAACTAAAAAGAATTATATTAAAAATTATATATTATGTGATTTAATTAGTTTTTTTTTATACAAATCAAATTTTAAAGATATAAGCTTAAATATTTTAAATAACATAAAATAAGTATTTTTTTACATGATTTTAATCTTTAATAAGTTAGGATTTTAATAAAATAAAAATGATAGTTAATTTTTTGTTAGAAGGATTCAAACTATAAATTCTTATAAAAAAAATTATATGAGTTCAATTAGTTTTATAAAAAAAATATATAAGGCTTAAATATTTTAACAAAGAAGTTGTAATAACATAATCTTATATTTTGCCAACTAATGAAGATTTAATTAAATGGTTGGTTAAAAAAGGTTTAAAATAAAATATTTAAATTAAGTCACAACAAAATTATGAAAGTTCTTATTAAAAGTAACATTTCTACATATTATAAATTTAACTAGTTTTATAAAATCAAATCTTAAAACTTGAGTATTTAAAGTTTTAAAGATTAAGTAAATTAACCTAATTAAGTATTTTGGGTATATCTTATAAAAATAGGCTCTTGATGAAATATTTTAAATAATAAATACACTAGTGATTAGTAGAGGTCTAGTAAAAATAAATATAGATTTTATAAAATAGAATAATTGAATTGGAACATAGAATTTTATCTAATTATTGTTTTAACATGTTTATTAGATTTGGAATCCCGACACTATTGAGATTAAATAAATCCTGTTAGACCAGGTGAGTCTCTAATATCTGAATTAGTTTTTGTTTCACGTGAATGCTTGATATGCTAATACTATTAAGAGTACAATTGATGCCTTAAAACCGACAACTATTAAGGTTACGGTTGACGCTTTAAAACCGACAACGATTATGATTATAGTTGTCGTTTTAAAATCGAGAACAATTACCGTTATAGTTGACGCCTTAAAACTGATCATGATTACGGTTGATGCCTTAAAATCGAGAATAATTACGATTACAGTTGACGCCTTAAAACTGATCACGATTATAGTTGACGCCTTAAAATTGATCATGGTTATGGTTGACGCCTTAAAATCGAGAACAATCACGGTTACAGTTGACACCTTAAAACTGATTATGGTTACAGTTGATACCTTAAAACTAAAAATGGTTTTAATACCTAAAAATTAGATATTGAAATATATCATTCTGACATTGTGAAATAGTTAATAGTTTAGATATCATTGAATTCACACTAGCATTACTAATGGACGTTGATATTATCCAGGAGACGAATGATGGAATGAAGAAAGTGGTAGCTGAGAAAGAAAGTTTTAATGTGTTCATGTTTCCATTTCAATCCTTGTACTTTGCATTTCAATTCCTGTATTTAGCATATGGAACCATTATATGCTATGGAGGTTTGTTTTTGAAAGAATTTACTGGGAATAATCTCTTTTAAATGAATAAGTGATTTTTATTTCAAGTTGGTTTACTTTAATTGAGTTTGCTAAACAAAATTTCAGTCGGACAGATTAATTGCGGTATCACCAGTACAAATCTCCATCAGACAGATTAATTGCGGTAATCCTCTCCATCGGACAGATTAATTGCAGTATCACCAGTACAAATCTCCTTTAGGGATAATTCTGGATAATTGTTAGTGTTGATCACTTATCCATCAGAAGAGTTCATTACGAAACGATTGATTTGAGATTAAGTGATGGTTAACACTTAACTCTATATAATAGTATTCTCTCCATCTAAGTCACTGCTATTATATACTGGACCAAAACTATGTTAGCTATTTAATTTTACTTGACATGGTTAGTTGTCTAGATAGTAAAATTAAATGAAATTGGTTTGTCTAGTCTTATGAAGGATAGTAGACATCTTCCCATCAAGGCATGCTATTCTCAGGTTACCAGGCTGCTGGCGAATTAATTTTAAAATAGTTGAGGGAATCAAATTAAAATAAATTCAAAATTTTGATCATTATAATTAATGATTTTTTTTAATTATGTGATTCTCATGATTAAAATGGCTTTTAACCTACTCGCTTTAATACTCAAACAAAACAAACTAACGGGACTGAATTTTGTTGACTGAAAATGTAACTTGGAAATATTTTTAACTACAAATGGTATTCCTTCAATACCAGGAAATGTGTTTGTTTCTGAAAAAAGTTCTTTCTCTGAGCCAAAAAGTATTAAGAAGAAAAAGTTTCAGAAACAGGGAGACAGGATTTTTACGGTAGTTAGTGGGCTAAGAATTGGTGTGAAAAAGTCGAAAGACAGATGTTTTCACTATAACCAAACCCGACACTAGAAAAAGATATGTCCAGTATTTCTCAGAATGCAGAACAAACAGGGTAATTTCTGTTCACTAGTTGTGAAAACATGTTTAGCGGTGTTATCTATCGGTACCTGGTGTGTAGATACGGGAGCCACTAATCATGTCTGTAATTCATTGCAGAGGTTCTAGGAAATTCGATAACTTAGTGATTGGGAGATTTACCTACATATGGACAATAATACAAAAGTAACAGCAGTTACAGTAGAAGATGTCACTCTCAGTTTTGGTAGAGATCGGGTTTTAATATTGAGAGATTATCTTTATGTACTTGCCATTAGAAGGAACTTAGTTTTCATTTTTTGATTGGCTAAAGACGGATATTTGATTTATTTAAATAACTCTGTGGTTATTAAGGATAATAAATGGGTTATCTGTTCTGGTACATTGGTGGATGATCTTTATATTATTACTCCAATCCCTCCTACACTGCAACTAACTGAAACGAATAATACATCTATATTATCATATAAGAGAAAGTTTGCTTCTTTAATGAACCAAGCATTTCTTTGGCACTTACGCTTGGATCATATTAATCTAAAAAGGATAAACAGACTGGTAACAGATAGACTTTTGAGTTCATTAGAAGTTGAGGCACTTCAAGTCTGTGAATCCTGCTTAGAAGGTAAAATAACTAAGAGGCCATTTTTAGCCAAAGGCTATAGAGCTAAAGAACCGTTGGAACTGGTTCATTCTGATATGTGTGGTCCTATGATAATTCGGGTTAGAGGTGGCTTTGAATACTTTTTTCCAAAACCTCCCCCGAGGCACACAAATTGAATTTAAACGATAAACCAACTGAAAACCATCATAAAACATTGAGATCACCCAACTCAAATCCCATTTTCAACCAAAGAATATTAAGTTCAAACATCCCAAGGTTCTTCTCATACATACAAGCATACATGTATTGAAAGCATAGCCTTGAGGCTTACAAAACAACTTCCTTCACATACAAACAAAACAAAATAAAGATTGAATGGTTCATACAACCAAAAGGAGAAAATTATGAGTTTTCTAATCATCCTCCGTTCTTCGAACTACACCACACTAAACCAAATCATTTGGATCACCTGAAATTGTTTAAATCCAACAACGTGAGGCGAAACTAAATAGGAATAGATTAGAATGCATAAGAAGGATAACATGTAACTACTACTTATATGAACAACTCACCCACTTACACCCCTTTTTAAAATGATTTTCTTTCAAACCACTATGTTCAAATAACCCTACAACGAAACATAATTTAAAAACACCTCAAGAATCATTCTTTTTATTCTCCACACGGTTTTCAACCAAAATAACTAACACAACCACAATGATTCACACGTACCAACATTGTCGCACCGGGGACAATGGTAGTAAGTATAGACTCTCGTCTATTGGCCTAGGTCCAGGGCATCCAATGGGTCGCTAGGCAATGATAAGTTCTATATGTTACCACAACAATACACGCCTCCCAATAGGGTAACCACTTCATTTATGGGGATTAACCCGAAGGAGCAAAGCACATTTTTGCGTAAATTTTTAGACTTTCACTGAGGAGCAATTGAGGCCCACATTCACTACATTGTTACGGTACATTTACAAAATCATTGAAGGCTCACAACTCAACCATTAATCCAATTAAAGGTATACAGCTAATCCATCCAAATTCATGGAGATAAAATTAATATTTTTGTACGAAGCTATCCTAAATTCAACCAACATTTTAAAAACTCATGCTGTCACGCCCCAAAACCCGGGGTCACGTGAAAATCCACCAAACAGCAGTTTTAATGAAATAGAGTTTTATATCATCAAAACCATATGTTGAAATAAGGGGAAAAACCCAAAAATATCTCTCTCATAAAGAAAATCATACAGTCCCCACATGCATATAGTATATCGCCTTATGGCGTACAACAACTGCCTTCAAAATTAAGCAAATTCAAAAAGAAAACTACAAAGTCTTCCACCACCGCAGACACCGCCAAGCTACACTTCATCCATATCATCACCTAAAAAGTTTTGTACAGAAAATTTCCACCCGTGAGCCGAAGCCCAATAAAAACAGATAATAAGCTGTAAAGCAGGAATTTGTATTCATGTAGAGTGGGAGCGTACTCAACAACAAGCCAAAAAGATTTTACGTCATAAAACCCAGTGTTTCCTACAAATCTTCAAAACAGTTTTCCCTTCACAACTAAGCATTTATACAATACAAAACACATTTCATAGTTGAAGGAAAACAGTAACCAAAACATCGTTCCCTCACGGAATGTACCATCGTGGAAAAAGAAGAAGAATTTGATCTTATGTGCCGACTCCATCACAAGGGGACAGAGGTAGCAACTATAGACTCCTGCGCATTATCGTAGTCCTGAACCACTTAAGGCCTGCTAGATAATCACAAGTTCTATACGAAGCACCACAACGAATCACTCAATTTACGGGTACGATCCCGCGAAAGCTGAGCACCCATCCGCCTCAATTTATAGGGACTAACCCAAAGGACCTGAGTACCTACGCTGCGCACATTTCTGGACTTACACCGAGAGCAACTCGTGCCACATACACGTCATCCCGGTACATCTAGATAATCTTCTCAAAACTGAAAATATTTCACAATATACATTAAACATGTATATATAGATCCATCCATCAACATGGAGATCAAACAAAACATTTCAAAATGCTTTTCCCCATTTTCAATCAAACGTTTCAAAAATTGAAACTCAACCCTATGGGTTAGCTCCAAACCTCCAAAACACTAAGTGTTGAGATTTTATCAAAAACCACTATTTTCCACTATTTTTAAGAACACCATTTGAAAACCCAACATCCACATGTCATACAATGTAACAAACCAAGAAAAGCGTAAAACATGCTTTTTACGCAAACAAACAAGGTTTAAACATAAAACATGACATTTGGCCGAAAACGGGTGAAAAGCGGTTAAGATACTTTGACATACCTTCACTCTTTTGACCATAACATTTTCTACAAAAAGATATTTAAGGTGAGAGAGGTGTCATTGGAAAGAGGACTTCCGGGGCTTCGATTTGAGTACAAGAACAATCCAATTCAGAGTCCGAATGAGGAAGATAATATCAAAACAAAATGGCCTTACGCAGCCAGTCCGCTCGAGCGGACATCGGGCGCTCAAGCGAGCTACCACCGGAGAGAAACCCAGAAATTACTGTTCTTCAGTGTTCTAAGCCCTAAAACTTTCAAATACCCATAAACCACCCATAAACCAACTTTCATGTGTTTTTACAAGGTGAAACAACATATAATTACATATATCACCCTTATACAATAGTAGAATCTAGAATCCTACCTTGTTGGGTCAAAAACCCAACGTCTCGATCTATGTGCAAATTCAAGCTTCGTCAAAATTAATTCCGTTCGGATAGATGTGTAGACCACGAAGCTAATAGCAAGGATCCGCTGTTGGATCGTTGAAAACCGACTCTTGAGCCCCGAGAAGTTAAAGAGAAGGTAGAGAGAAGAAGAAAACTTAGTCGCTATGTTTTGAAAAATATCTTTTGAAAATATGTAACGCCAGATATTTATAGGACTCCAAAATAATTTTTTTTTTTGAATTTTTCAAATTCGTATAGAAACTCCCTATCACCCTGGGAAGCAATCCCGTATGCTCAGTTTCACCAAAACATGTATCAAAACATATATACACACGTTAAGGCAAAACCGTTGAAAAACGCCAAATATACATCTCTGCCCCGCCACCGCTCGAGCGGTCGTCTCACCGACCTAAACACTGGCACCACCCCGCTCGAGCGCACACACACCGCTCAAGAGCACATCCACCGCTCGAGCGGTCATCGCTGGGAGAAAAATCGGACTTAGAAACTAAGCTAAACTCCCGCATGCATAACACGTATAACACCTATACAAAACATGTTGTTCTATGGCTTGAAACATAAACCATGCAACAAGGATATGCATATCATGAAAGGAACATGTCAAACATATATATATCGCAAAATAACACGAGTCCGGGTCTCACAACTCTCTCCCCCTTAAGGAATTTTGCCCCCGAAATTCACTACAAGGTCATGAGGTGAACAACTCCGGGTATCTCTCACGAACCCCAGATTCAAGCTCCCATGTCGCTTCTTCAACCCCGTGATGAAGCCATAGAACCTTGACATACACAATTGTTGTCCCCCGTAACACCTGCTCCTTTCTATCTAGAATCCTCACCAGGTGCTCCTCATACGTGACATCCTCAGCAAATCTCAGCTCAGTCTAATCCAGAACATGTGAGGGATCCGGCTTATACCTCCGAAGCATGGAAACGTGAAACACGTTATATACCGATGCTAACTGAGGTGACGAAGCTAGACGGTATGCTACCACCCCGATCCTCTTTAGGATCTCAAACGGTCCAATAAAACGTGGTGAAAGCTTCTCGCTATGATCAAATCTCATCAACCCTCTATGTGGCGAGACCTTCAGAAACACATGATCCCCCACAGAAAACTCTAACGGTCTCCTCCTTCAATCAACATAACTCTTCTGGCGACTCTGAGCGTCACCAGACGCTGGCGAATCATTGCAATCTTCTCTGTCGTCTCCCGCACGAGATCGGGTCCCAAAATAGTGGTCTCACCCATCTCTGTCCAACAAATAGGCAACCTACACGGTCTACCATACAGAGCCTCATACGGTGCCATGCCAATACTGGACTGGTAACTATTGTTGTATGCAAACTCTGATAACGATAAATGATCCTCCCAAGAACCCTGAAAATCAAGCACACAAGCTCTCAACATGTCCTCTAAAATCTAGATGGTCCTCTCAGACTGACCGTCGGTCTGAGGATGAAAAGCTGTACTAAAAGTCAAGCTCGTCCCCAAAGCCACCT
>JAUMHN010040225.1:0-28504 GCA_032360265.1 Heliamphora ciliata | reverse complement strand
CATAAAGATTCTCATAAAATAAAAAATTAATTTTATTAAAAAATAAAATTAAATACTAAAAACATAGTTTTCAGTATTCCAATCCTAACATATCCTACAATGGTGGGGCACCGATTGGGTATGCCCTTTGATTATAATAGTTTTTTCAAATGGTGGTTTGAATCCCTGTTCAAAGGCTTTGAAAAACTGATATGGAATGTACTGTTCATTGTTGTCTCATTGCCCCTTTAGTTGGAAAGGAATAGAGTGTGTTTTAATAAATCAATCTTTGGAAGGCAGAACATGTCACAAATGATCAAGGTCAGAGTGGCATGGTGATTTAAAAGCTAAGCTGAATAGAAATGATTTCTCGGTTGAAGACATGATTTTTTATATAAAAAATGTGAGAAAATTAGAAGTCTCCAAATGCAAGAGAAGATAGTTCAAATCGCAATTATGATAGCCCTCATACATTGAGTTTGGCTGAGGAGCCTTAGACCTTAGCTTGTTGTAATACATGGCATATTTGCTTAGTTTTATTTGCTCCTTGTCCTAATGTTGATGTCTTACCAACCTATTGGTATAGGGGGGCAAGCTTTTCGTGTAATACTTTTTTCTTGAAAAATATATTCAATTTTGCTGTTCAAAAAAAAAAAAAAATTGTTACCAACGATTTTCATGGACCTATTTCGCTTACTTTATAATCTTAATTGAGTTTGTAACTTGATTAATGAAGCACACTCGGGCTTAAGCAAGTAATGAAACTAGACTTCATTAGTAAATGAGACAACCCATTAATGAATTTCACCATATTTCTCAAATAAAATCGTGGAGTTGCTTAATCAGTATGACTCTAATATAATATTAATAATACAATTTGTGTTTTAAAAATTGGGGTGTTACAGATTAAACTATTGGATTGGAACATAGGTCAACACTTAGTCTAATTCTAAATAACTTTAGTCAACTTGGACTAATATTGCCTATAATTAGATTCATGGTGGCATTTGGGTTATTAAAACCTTCTAAATTTTAATAATAAGATTAAGCCTAGGATTAGCCTTTTGTTAGTTTCGGCATTCTAGCGCTGAAGTCAGCATTTGAACAGACATAAAAACAATCCGCTATTCAGATCTTAATTGTCTTGTCCTTCTGATTATTATGATAATTTTTCTATAATTTTTAGAGAAAATCTGAAGTAGGTTTCAATATTTTGAAGGTTTGCATGATTTGGATTGGATCTGGCTTTTTTCGATTCGTGGATTTTGACTTGTTTATTTTAAGTGGATGTTTTAGATCTTCTTCATATGGACTAAAACCATTGGAAGGTTTGATCTGTGTTGATTTAATCGATTATTTCATCATAATCGGAATTTGGATTAGATCTGACTATTTTTCAGGTCGTGGCTTTAGTTTTTTAAATATGTGTAGTTCGGTGCTTTTTGATGCAGAGCAATGCTTTAGATCTTCTCCAAATGGACTGAAAGTACTATTTGAAGGTTTGATTTTTAGTGTTTTGATCAATTATTGATTGGTTTGGTTTTGGCTTGTTGCGACACTTGGTTCGTTACATAGCACATTGTTCGTATATTCCAAATATGTATTTTTCCTGCTTGATATCAGATTGGATATCTTCCATTCATTGTCTAGTGTCTTCATCTCTTCTATTTTGAATTATTATGGCCAATTGGTCAAAGGCAAAATCTCGTTACTTCGGGATGATGATATTCTCAAATCTATTACGTCTACAAGATTAAATAAGTGAAATTATTTAGCTTGAGCATATGCGGTAAAAATGTTTTTGCATGGGAAGCAAAAATTGAAGTACGTGTCTGATGATCCTTTGCTTAAGAAAGATCTGCAATATGAAGATTGGATGTGTAAGGATTCTATTGTTATGGAATGGTTCAAGCATATTATAGAGCCTATTATTACAGCGATAGTTGAATTTTGTGGCACTACTAAAAGATTTGGGACTTTGTTGCTGACTCTTTCTCACATTAGAGTAATATTTTCCAAATTTATGAGATCTATGAGAAAATTCTCACTATAGAACAGTCCAAGAAACCCTTATCTAAGTATTTGAGCGTTCTTAAAAATCTTTGGAATGAGTTGTTACAGCTAGGACATTTTACTGTTGAGCGTAACACTAATGCCACTTGGAGGACTTTATGCTTGTTTCTTAACTGTTTAGTTTGGACCAAGGAGTTACATAGGTTCAAATTCGGATTCTTGCTAGTGAAACCTTGCATAATATAGTTAACACCTATCCTCATCTTTTGCTAGTCTTTTGTGCTCATTATTGGGACAACCATCCATCGTGTCACTCTGCTTCTTTTTGTTCAAAGTTCTCAGTTTTAGTTTCCACTCATGGTCGTAGTGGCCCATGTGGTGAGCGTGGTAGATGTAGTTTCAATGTCGATCTCGTAGTGGTGGTCGAACAGGTGGATGAGGTGATAAAAAGTGTCATTATTGTGGGGTACTAATCATCCTAAACCCTATTGTTGGCAAAAGTATGAGAAGTGAAGTTATGGTCTAATACCGAGTTGAAGTATCGAAATTGAGTTTTTATGGTTACAAAGAAGAAGAATGAAGAAAGTAAAAGGAGATGAAAGTCAATGATATATTATGCTGTCGTTGTACAATTTATATATAAGTTATAACTGATATAGATAAGGACAAATTTAAGATTTAAATATTTAACAATTAAATGAGATGAAGCTTATCAAGTGGGCTCCTTATCTTTATCCTTTACACGCCCCCGCGAGATGGTGCTCCCATTGGAGATAACAAGCTTGGAATGCAAAAGAGTGAAGTGTTGTCGGGAAAAGGGCTTAGTAAGTGCATCTGCAAATTGATCGATAGTGGCGACATGAGATACTTGAAGAAGACCATTGGAAATCAAATCGCGCACAAAATGGAAGTCTATAGCAATATGCTTTATACGAGATTGAAACACTAGATTAGCATAAAGATAAGTGGCTCCAACATTATCGCAGTAAATTACAGGAGATTTAGAGAGGTGAACCCTAGTTCATGAAGTAAGCATTGCAACCAACACAATTAGGCAGTGGTGCTTGCAACCGCACGATATTCAGGTTTGGTAGGCAAACGTGCAATAGATATTTGTTTGCGAGAACACCAAGATATAGCATTGCCACCAAGGTATGCAATGTAAGTAGTAGTGGAAGCTTTATCATCACAGTTGCCCGCCCAATCGACATCAGAATAAGCACGCAAGAAGGGAGTGGTGCGGCGTTTGAAGAAAAGGCCGTTGAAAATTGTGCTTTTGAGATAGCGAAGAAGTCTTTTTCACTGCCGTCCAATGTAATTGAGAAGGTTTATGCATGAACTATGATAGTTTGTTTACA
Organism: Heliamphora ciliata; assembly: GCA_032360265.1. Taxonomy (NCBI): domain Eukaryota; kingdom Viridiplantae; phylum Streptophyta; class Magnoliopsida; order Ericales; family Sarraceniaceae; genus Heliamphora; species Heliamphora ciliata. Next base: position 25,154 of record JAUMHN010040225.1, on the reverse strand, counting down.
GCATAGGCGATATCCGGATGGGTAACAGTGAGATATTAAAGGGCCCTAGTGACATTGTGATATTTGGAAGCATTGGTAGAAGGAGAACCATCATTTAGAGTGGGAGAGGCACTAGTAGATAATGGTGTGCTAACATCTTTGGCACCAGCCATCTAATTGCAGTCAAGGAGCTCCTGAATATATTTATGCTGACAGAAAAATAGACCAGCAGAGGTAGAGATAACCTTAATACCCAAAAACTAGTGGAGATCTCCTAAATCTTTTGACAGAGAACCGGTGGGAGAGAGCACCAATAAAGAAGGAGACAGAGGTAGGATCACTACCAGTGAGAATTAGATCATCAACATATACAAGGAAGTATATAATGTGACCACTGTGATTGTAAATAAACAATGAAGTGTCAAACTTGGAATTAATGAATCCATAAGACTGCAAAAATGAACTGAGCTTAGTATACCATGCATGGAGAGCCTGCTTGAGACCATAGATAGATTTTCAAAGTCGATAGACATGAGAAGGGAGAGCTGGACCAACAAATCCTGGGGGTTGAGCCATATACACCTCTTTAGTGAGAGAACCATGAAGAAAAGCATTATTAACATCAAGTTGATGAAGAGACCAACCACGGGGTAAGGGCGAGACAGAGAATAACATGAACGGTGGTAGGTTTAACAACAGGATTGAATGTGGCAATATAATCAATGCTCGATTGTTCATGAAAACCTTTTACAACTAAGCAAGCCTTGTAACTATTAGGGTTGTATACTAAAACCATGGTTTTGGTTTTAGTATTTAATTATATTTATTAATAAAATTAGTTTTTTCATTTTATAAGAATTTTAATGAGCAATATATGCATTTTATTATTTATTTAATGTTGTGCATTGGTATTTTTTATGCTACATAGTATTTAATCTGGTGTTTGGAATTTGACTTACACACAGAAGACCAGATTATCGGTTTTTGTAGAATATAAGTTTTTGATTCATAGTTTAGATAAAATTAGACACACCATCGATACGGCTATAGCATAATATTTTAATAGATCTTTCTTAATTACAAGAACAGTAATTGTTTCGACAATTATTCTGACTAATTTTGCTAGTACACTTTGTCTGTATTAAATAAGACCAAATTGGAGTAATTAATTTTGTACTGATTATATAAATTAATTTACACTCAATGGTTATTATGAGTTCCTATACTCTTAATTCTAAAATAATTATTATTTGCGTATATTTAATATTTGTTATTTTGAAGAATTAGAGGGTACGATCTTGTATGGGTCTACAATCCCGGTGAGTTAAATAGTGATATTAATTATATGGTGGATATTAATTATTGACGGAATGCATATTCTAAAAAATTGGGATTGGTGATACTCCCTTAAGAAAACTTATAAGTTTTGACTGGGTCAAACCCTACGGTGGATTTTTTAATCTGGCAGTCAAATAAATTAAGCGAAAAGGCTTGAGAAATTTTTGAAGAAATCGATTAAATATAATTTTCAGTAATTTAATTTAATCAACAGGTATCTGTAATCATAACGTGAGGAGAATAAATAAGTATTTAATAACATGAGCTCGAATACTACAGTTTTGAGAATAAGACTGCAGTGCAATTATAATTCTTTAGTGAAATAAATTATAATTTATATTTTTATGAAATTATTTCTGGATTGAGGTAGGATTTCATAATTACATTGGAAGTTTATGTCTTATTTACTCCGCAGGTCCCTACTGTAACCTATTTATATGCTGTTATAAAACCCAGCTGTCAGATATTCCATCACTAATAATCAGGCTGAGTATGAAGCGTGCTTAATCGGATTGGAAGCCGCCTTGGAACTAGAGGCAAGAAAGTTGGAAGTCATAGGAGACTCAGCTTTGGTTGTATCCCAAGCAAAGGGAGAGTGGAAGGTTAAAGAAGAAAAGCTGGTTCAGTACCACAAATTACTTGAAACAATGATTTCGTGCTTTGAAAGAGTGGTGTTCACCCATGTTCCAAGACTACAGAACAAGTTTGCCGACGCCTTTGCCACTCTGGCATCAATGATAGACATACTATCAGGGATAAGGATGAGGCCTTTAGAGATTCAACAAAAGGATGCACCTGCGATCAGCAACATCACCATTACCCAAGAAGCCAATAACGGGCTACCATGGTATCACGACATTTGGAATTTTATCGAGAAGGGAGAATATTCGAGCCGAGCCAGTAAAAAGGACCAGAGAGCTATCAAGAGACTCACTGCATAGTTTATAATCTATGGAGAAAAATCGTACAAAAGAGTATATCTAGGAGTCAATAAGCTTTGTGTCGATATAGAAGAGGGACGCGAGTTGATGAGAGACGTTCATAAAGGAGTCTGCGGACCTCACATGAGTGGGATGATGCTGGTTAAAAAGATTTACGCCAAGGATATTTCTGGATGATAATGGAAATGGAATGCCACTAGTTCGTCCGGAGTGCCAAAAATGCCAGATCCATGCAAACCTCATGCATATGCCGCCATCTCAGCTTTATAGCATGACCTCGCCCTAGCCATTCTCAGTTTGGCGAATCGACGTAATAAGGAAGGTTACACCTACGTCATCGAATGGGTACGAGTTTATTCTCGTAGCGATTGATTACTTTACAAAGTGGGTCGAGGCTGCCTCTTATTTAGTCTTAAAGGCCTCCCAAGTAGCCAAATTCATCAAGAAAAATCTCATATGTCGATACGGTGTTCCACATGAGATAATTTCTGATAATGGTTCCCACTTTTAAGGAGAAGTTTTAGATCTCGTGGAGGAGTATCGAATCGTCAGCCATAAGTTTTCACCATATAGACCGCAAACCAATAGAGCCGTGGAAGCTGCGAACAAGAATGTGCAGAAGATCCTATAAAAAACGATAGAGGGAAGTAAGGATTAGCCAGAAAAGTTGCCATTTGTGCTTTGGAGATACCGAACATCAATCATGACTTTTACTGCCGTATGCTTTGGTTTACGAAATGGAAACAGTTCTACCTATAGAATTGAAAATCCCGTGCCTAAGAATAATGGCTGAAAGTGATATTCCCGAGTTAGAATGACAGAGGGACAGATTCAAGGAGTTAGCCCTATTTCACGTTCAAGGATATCAGAGAAGGATAACTCAGGCATTTAACAAGAAGGTTAAGTCTCGGGACTTAAAGGAAAGTGACCTAGTCCTCAAAGAGATTAGAGCTCCGATCTTTGATCTAAAAGACAAGTTCAAACCCAATTGGGCCGGACCTTATCTCATCAAGACCTTGATGTCAGGAGGCGCTGCCATCCTTATGGATCTAGACGGAAATATTTTCTCTACACTGATCAACTCAAAACAGCTCAAAAAGTTCTACCCCTAAGGGAAAGCCTAAAAAAGGAGAGCGTCAATACTCGAGTGTAACTCAAGCCTCAAACTACGTTATGGCCTGATTTCTTTTCTTCAGGATATGTAAGGAGCTTTTGTTAGACGTTCAGCCCAAACCTTTAAATTGAAATTCCCCCTTTATAACCATGTTTCAAGTAATGGGATCAATGTAAAAACTTGTTTTAAGTTTTTCTAATAAAATGGTAACGTTGTAAGAACAAAAATCTAAAGAACAAGTTCTAAAAGTCAACATAAGCCAAGAGTGGAGAAAATTTCATTAATGAGTTTTACCAATACAGTTTTCAAAAGCAAGAGAGGCTTGCAAGTCCTCATCCTAAAAAGTTAAAAAGGGGAACAAGCAAAATATTGAGGTACAGCAAAGCAAAGTCAAGTCCTCTTTCTCTTTGCATCCCCTTCCTATCCTATCCTGCGCTCTTTCTCTGCTTGCAGCTAAGCCTTGTAACTCTAAGAATGCTCGCTGTCAAAATTTCTGCCGATCGGTATCCTCAGTTGAGAAGACCAAGTCTGCTGGTATTAACTTAAGAAGAGGGCCCAATGCGGAGAACTGTACAGATGACTCACAACAGTCTTGGGGCAAATTTGAGTATGCCCGAATTGACAAAGAATGCGATAAGGATGATAGAAGGTGATCAGCTTCAAGCCGACCAACAGGATCCCCGGGTGGTCCACAATCATATTAGTCATAGAAGATATCTTTAGCCAAGGGCATAGCTAGGAGATGTCCTCCCCGGTTAGAGAACTCAGGTAATCCTGCTAAGCAGCCTTGGTCGAGCACAGGTGATAAACCTAATGACGAGTGAAGGATTTCACGTTGTAATTGTTGGACATGGGGTTCTCTAGTAGATTCACTTTCTCCATCAACCAAATTTGAGAGAAACAAAGAAAAAGTAGAGCTGAGTGAAAAAATATGAGAGAATAAAAAAAAAGAGAGTTGAGTGGGAAAAATAGAGAGAAAACATAGAAAAAGGAAAGGTGAGTGGAAAAACTTGAGAGAAATACAAAAAAATAGAGTTGAGAGACTACCTGCAATAGGAGAGCACTACCGGCAAAGTAAGAGGCACCCTCAATGTGGACTGCACAAGCCCCAACAAGGTCTCAGCAAGAGCTAACGGGATGGGGTCCCGACCCTTGTGAATCTGATGAGCCACATCTACCAAGGAAGAGCTAGCTCACCCATCCGAGGGTCCCAAGAGGAAGCGAGCCAGAAGACAGATGCAAAGAGCATGCCAGTGTTGAAGTTAAAAAGAGAAGTCTCCAAGAGATCCCCGAGGCCCGAAGCGGTCGACGATTTGAGCCACATCAAGAAATCCATCCTGGGTAATAAGTGAAGCCTCCTGCCTGGAATAACCACAGAGCTGCATTAACTTGTCCCTGGGACTCGAGAAAGGCATGGAAACTATGACCTCTTCTTGGCCTGAAATCTCTAAAATGGCTGAAAAGTCCTCCACAGTTGGACATAATTCCTCGGCATCAAAACAGAATACATGTACCTCGGGATCCCATAGCTGGGATGCTCCTCTTAGAAGATGCCAATCAACCCTCAGGGTTCGTAAAGAGAACAGCATATCCAGACCAAAGTGGAAAAAGTTCTTGCGCTCAACCGGGAAAAAGTCGCTCATCCAAGCCGACAGAGAGTTGTTGTAAGAGTGGGCCATGAAGGATACAAGGAAAATGCATGATATCCGAGACAGTGGGGTCTGGAACAGTGGCCCCCTTTTATAGATCCAGAAATGGAGGGAACCCACATAATCTGCTCAAAGTTTCGCGCTAAAAATCTTTCTCACAACCGCCATCATTTTTCCACGGCTGCCAATTTCTTACATCTCGACTGTTATGTTTTCCTCCCAAAACTTACGGCCATAATATCCCAAAGTCCAGATTGTGAACTTTTCTCCATAAAAGTTCAGGCCACCATATCCAAAACCCACAGCCGCAAGATCATTCCTCATGGTCGTAACTTTTTTTATGCAAAAATTTTGACAGCCTGTCTCCATTTTGCTAACATGCCCCAAACTGTAGTTACAAACCTGTTAGCAACTTGCAATAAGAAAAGCAGTTTATATGGAAAGATTACAACCCATGAATCACATCATCATGCATAATAGGAGTCTAAGCTTTCAAAAATGAAAATCATGGATGAGCGAGCATATATCAATGTCTATCAGAGTAGTGTATTAGTGGAATAGCGAGCATAAAAAATCAGTGTATCCGTGCAGTGAGCTGGAGTAGTGTATTTATGTGGTACGATTAGGTAGAGTAACAGAATGTATCAAGTGGGCACGCAATCCCAAATAAGAATAGGCTCGCAGGCCTCTGCGTATAGTAAGAAGAAAAGAAAAGAAGATCATCAACAGTAGGGGCAGCACAGATCGGTCACTCCTGCCGGGTCCTCTTCCTCCAGACAATGTAGCCCCCCTGGGATGACTCGTCAGACGACTTCGTCGATCCCATCACCTCCTCTGTGCCTGTGCCAGTCTGCGCCACGCTGGAGGTCCTAACTCTAGAAGAAGTAGCGGCGACAGAAGTGGAAGTAGAAGTTTGTACTGGCGTTGGTGCTGGCGCTAGAGCAATAGGTGTCGTGCGACCACCGCGAGTCCTCGGCCCTCGGTCCTCTGCCATGCTCATGCTGAAAGAAGGAAAAGGGCCACATTAGCTAAGGTAGATAAATATAAGTAGGAAGGAAAGAGTGCAAAAATGTAAATGTGAGCTAAGAATGGCTGAGTACCACAATAGGGCCACCCCAAGGAGCAAGAGGCTCCATGCCTTAGGCTCGAAAAGTAGCATCCCAGTGACGAACCAATACCCTCAACCCGGAGATTAGGCAAAGGCACTGGTCACACCATTTCCAGCGCATCTGTTAAGAGAAGAACCAAATCAGTGTAGTCAGATGTCAGAATTAGTGTAGTGCAGTCAGATATTAGAATCAGTATAGACATGAGAATTAGTGCAGACATTAGAGTTAGTGCAGTCAGAAGTCAGAATCAGTAATGAGAATCAGTGCAGTCAGATATAAGAAGTAGTATGAAAAACAGAAGGAAGGGTGTCATACCTGCTCAGCACCGGGGGGAAGGAGAATCTCCTAGGCCGCTGGCTCGGGCATCCAGATCTGATGAAGATTCTGGTCTACAAAGGTTTCCACTGTCCATGGAAGCTCAGGGGAACAGGGCCCAGGGAAGTAGGAGGAGGACCCTGCACAGCAGTACGGGCACCCAGGGCAGGCATGAGCCTCTCTAGGGCAAAGACTGTATAATCATGATCCTCACCCTCGATCAGTGTAGCGGTATCAAGGCCTACCATGGCTTGAATAATCTTGACTATGCGAAGGGTGTCAGTCTGACGCATCCCCACTGGAGGCGTCCTTGGGTTACAAAAATGGTCATACCACAGGGACTACCGAATAACGTGCTCGCCAAGGTACCACTGTCTGGAGAATGGCCGCTCAAGCAAAACGCGGGTCCAGGTAACCTCGCGGCTCCAGATCAAATCGTCACTAACTTGCTCCTCCAGGTCAATCCATATGTCCCAGCGGACTTGAAGATCAAAGAAGCATGTTAGTAAGCAGTGTATGAGCAAGGAATGAAAAGAACAACAGAACAGTAGCAGTAAATGACATACCCAATCGGGAGTAAGACTGTCCAGGAAAAGGTGGTTGTCGTCTAGGTCCTTTTTGCCTGGCTTTGTACCCAGATAGTGTCTGGCCCATCGAAGTGCCCGGGGGATCATGAAAGGGTCATTGTAAGAATCCAACGGCTGGCGCATACCCAGGAACTCGTAGGCCCAAAGCTGTAGAAAATCGAGAGGAGCGTCAGTACAGTTGAAACAAATATGCAGAAATGGAAATGGAAAAGGAAAACACATAAAGCAAAGAAAGCAGACATACCTCCCAGAAACGCCAGTACCCGCCAACACTCAGATCGGAGGTCCTAGTGGCCGCGCTCATATATCCGTATAAAGTGGCTAATGCAGCTCCTCCCCAGTCATAAGAGCCGATCTGGTCCACCACCATCATGGCAGCGAGGTAGTGGAGGTGCACCCTATTCTCTAAGTTCGGGAATAAGGCTATCCCGAACAGATAGAGAAGGAATGCATGCGCTACCCACTCGAAGTGGTGAACCTTTGTGTCAGGGTTGTATACTAAGAAATCATAAATTTTGTTGATTTTAGTATTTTATTTTATTCTTTAATAAAATTATTTTTCATTTTATGAGAATCTTAACGAGCAATGTATACGATATCATTTCTTTAATGTTATGCATGGATGTCCTTTATTCTGTACAATATTTGATCTGGTGTGTAGAGTATGGCTTGCACAGAGAAAACTAGATTATAGGTTCTAACAGAATATAAGATTACAGTTCACAGTTTAGATGAAATTCGATAAACCATCGATACGACTGTAGCACAGAGTTTTAGTAGGCCTGTTTTGGTTACTGGGAACAGATAATAGTGTCGTCTATTGTTCTGACTCTCTGTGCTAGTACACTTTGTATATTGAACAGGACCACATTGGAATAATTAATTTTATACCAACTATATAAATTAATTTATATCTCAAGGTTATTATGAGTGCTTATGCTCTTAATCATAAAATAATTATTATTCGCGTATATTTAGTATTCGTTGTTTTGATTAATTAGAGGGTGCGATATTTTATGGGTCAATATTCCCGGTTAGTTGAATATCAGTATTAAGTATATGGTGAAATTAATTATTAACAGAATTCACGTCCTGATTGTTCGGGATTGACGATACCGCCTTAAGAAAGTTTACAAATTTTGATCGGGCCAAACCTTATAGGTGGATTTAATTATTCAGTTTTCAAACAAGTTAAGCGGAAGGGCTTAAGAAATTTTAAAAAGTCGATTAAATTAAATTTTCAGTAATTAAATTTAATTGGTGGGTATTGAGAATCTTAACGTGGAGAGATGAGTTAAGCATTTAATAACAAGAGCTCGAATAATTAGTTTTGAGAATGTGGCTGGGAGTACAGTTACGATTCTTTAGTAGTATGTATTGTAATTTATATTTTTGTCAAATTGTTTCAGAGGTGGTGAGTTTTCATAATTACATTAGAAGCTCAAGTCATATTTACTCCACAGGTCCTTGTTGTAATCCTATATATATGCGGTTATGCTAACTCTAGCCCACATTTCACATAACATTCATTATTGAATTAGATTTCCACGTAAATTCTAGGTGGCTAGATTAGCATGTTTAAGATTATGATAGATCATAGCCCACTCTACGTTTGTGACTCACATCCGAAAATACAGTAAAAGGCTTGATCGGGGCTTTAACTCGAAGGATTCACATTCGTGGTTGTTTGCAGTAATCGAAATTATTCTACTAGATTTCGAAAGGCATAATCCCGAATCTAACTTTGGGAGTACAGGTTTTATTTTGATTGTTCGACATCAAAAAGTGTAAAAATAGAGTCTGTTTCGGCGATTGCCCTTCCAGTATTTTTTTATCGAAAAAAATCGTATTCAAAATGATCTTGGCAGTTTGCCTCCAACACTCTGAGAAGACAAAGTGGTTAAATGTCTTCTTTAGCCACGTGTATCGGATGCTCCCCTTGTCGATACAAGGGGGCACGTGACCGAAAAGGTGTATAAGAGCTGTAGGACTTCGGCAGATGTCAAGATCAAGCGGGATTGGGTTGCCGCCCACCCGGATCCTAGTAATAAGGGAGAAATCAAGGGGAGAGAGTGTGACCTCGAAGGTAGGCAGGTGGAAAGTGTTGGTGGTGTCCCACCATCTCTCAGTAAAGGCCGTAAGGGTGACCCAATCGTTGTTGGTCCCCTCCAGCGTGGTGATAAAGCTGCCAAAACTTGCCCGGTCATCGATCTCTCTACTGTGAGGAGGGAGCGCCATGTTCCACTCCAAAATGTCTGAGGACCTGCCAAAACCTCGAATATGAAGTCGCTCCTGAAACGAAAACAAAACAAACAAATTAGTAAACACAAACGATAACAAAATTAAAATCAAATTCACAACGAGATAACTAAAACAAAGTTCTCCACCAGCTTCTAAAACCAAAACATACGAACCACCTATTTCCATCCAACAAACAATAATTTTAAATCCGACTTCAAGTTCACAAAACGGGTTCCAAAACAACCTTCATGCAAACCAAACTTCATTCAAAATTCAAGTTTCAATTCTTAAAAAATATAAATTCCAACCAACCCAAAATTTGTTAAAGACGATGACCTGATTCAATTCAATTCAAATTCAAAATTCCATTGAACTAAATTGGTCTCATTCCAAAACTCAAAGTTCAAATCTTGTTCCTACTTTAAATCTAAATCCAATGATCCATTTTACACGACATTAGTCAAATCAATTTCAATTTTAAGCATTAGGATTCGACCTCAAATTCAAAAATCAATTAATACTCGACCGTACTCAAATCTAGTTCAATTCAAATCAAATCCGAACTTAACTTGCCCAACGCAAAAAGAAACAAAAACTCAAACAACCAGCCGATCCAATTCAATTCAAATTCAACCTTTTAAGTTCAAACTCCCAATTCAACTTCAAATCAACATTCAAACTCTTAATTTCAAACCAACCTAGTTTCTAATGAGTTCCAAAACTCAAAATTGAAACCTAACTTGATTCCCGTTCTGTTGCAAATGTAGTTTTCAAAGTTGATTCATCTTCGTATCAAAACTTGCTTTATCCAAGTCTCAAAGCACTTTTCAATTGAATCCCGATCAAATTCATTTCAAACTTAATATAAGATTCAAATCATTCAAGTGATTCAAATTTTAACTTAGATTTCAATTAAACTCAACCACGACTCAAATTGGCCCCATTTCCAAAGTTTAAATCAATTTTGAAATGTAATTCAAATTACAATCTAAAATCCAATTCAATTCCAATTGCTTCCATTGTCAAATCTAAGATTCAAATCAAATTTAACTCATTTTCAAATCCACTTTCAACTCAATATCCAATTCAATTCAATTCAAGTTCAATATACAATTCAACTTTAATTCAAAATCAATAAGTTACTCAAGTTCAAAGATTCAAACTAACTCAAGTTCAAGATTCGAGTCCAAAGTTTCATCCAAATTCAAGGGTTTGTTGACCCAAGTTCAAGATTCAATCCAAAGTTCATCCACATTCAAAGTTCGTCCAAAGTCTTCGGTCTAAGTTCAAGGTCCATTTCCAATCTGAGTTAAGGTCTAACCTAATCATGTTTAAGCCTCAAATTCAAGTGTCAATATATCAATTAAGCTCAATATCAACAAGATGACTAAATAACCAAGCCCAAAGTAACTTTCAATCAATGCATCCATGAAACAAGTAAGCTTTTAAAGCTTTGGTTTACCTCAATGTTCTTACCCAAGAGATGATCCTCGTGACGATGAAGAAGAACCTCACACTCTACAATCACGTCCAGAAGAATGAACCTCTTCATAGCTTGCTTCTGCAACCGGTGAAGAAGAGGGATGTACATAGCCGGGTCAAAGTGCACTGGCATACTAGGAGCACCCCCCTCTATTAGGTCCTCATCCTCACCCCCCGCACCACCAACCACGTCATCACCGCCACCCCCTAACCATCGGCTCTAGCCATGGCATCATCCCCATTGTCGCCGCCAATGACCACCGCGCCGCCACCAATCGGCGCTGCACCACCACCACCTCCAACACCCGTACCACCTCTTCTACCGGCGTCGCCACCTTCTTCTCCGACAAAGCCGAATCCAAAACCGACGCCCACTAATGATGAAAACACAATTAAGACTAGCGAGAAGTGAAACATCGTAGTCAAGAGTCGAGAGGACGAGAGAGATGAGAGTACAAGAGAGTATGGGAGAGTTGAGAGAGAGACGAGGAAGAGAGAGATGAGAGTCGGGGGAGGGAGTTTGAGTTTGCGTGAATGATTATTTCGAACCAGGCCAGACCTTATGATTTGTCATCGACTTCGCGGCTGTGAAGTCTGAGTTGTTTAAAAGTGGTGGCCACCACATCCGAACCCGAGCCGCCATGTTTGTTTGTAGAGGCTGTAACATTTTTCTAAAGGTTTCTCACGGCCGTGAACTATATATTTAGGCTGCTACATCCTTAGGACACAATAGTACAGGTCGCTACCTTAGAAAGTAACAGCCGCCATGTTTTTCAAGCCCACATCTTTCGAGACGTTAGTGTGGGTTTTTAAACAAATCTAAAACTCTTTAGCCTTTCTTTATGATTTGAATATCCCCTTTTTGAAAACCCTGGTCCTTGTCGCAATTTAAAACTGGTAGGTCTACACTTATCAGTCCCCGCATGACCTAAAACTACCCCTAGCACCTTTGGTCCTCTTCATGACCTTAAACTGACTCCTCGGTCCTCGCATGACCTAAAACTGCCCCTAGCACCTGTCGGTCCTCCTCATGACCTTAAAATGGCTTGTCGGTCCTCGCATGACCTTAAAATGCCCCTTTACCTCCTCGATCCTCGCACTACCTTAAACTGTCCTTAGCACCTTTGGTCCCCCTCATAATCTTAAACTGACTTCTCGGTCCTCGCATGACCTAAAAATTTTTCTAGCATCTGTCGGTCCTTCTCATGACCTTAAACTGACTTGTCGATCCTCGCATGATCTTAAAATACCCATTTACCTCGTCGGTCCTTGCATGACCTTAAAACTACCCCTCAAATGATCAGTCCTCCTCATAACTTTAAACTGACTCATTGGTCCTTGCATAACCTTAAAATTATCCCTCCTAAGTGTTCGGTCCCCCTCGTGACCTTAAACTGACCTGTCAGTCCTCCTCATGACATTAAACTGACTTACTGGTCTCTGTATGACCTTAAATTGCCCTTAGCCTCATCGGTCCTTTCACGACCTAAAACTGATTGATGTCTCTTCGGTCCGTGTTGTAACCCTAAAATTTTCTTGTATCTTACCTGTTTACATTGCATTGTACCTATCATGCATCATAATTAGCCTATTCACATCATATGCATTCCCCCACGAACTACAGCCAGGTCTGATCCCTTACAATGGGGATACGTAGGAATCTCGATGGAAATTTGGGTTCAACCACGCTTTTTCTGCATGTTTTTTTGTGCCTCAGGTTGGTGGCTTGTTTAATCAGTTTGTCTATGAAGCTTTGACATTTACTTACACCACGAGTTGTTGCAAGGTCTGTCAAAGAGCGGCAACTATAAACACCCCAATCTTGCCAAATCTTAGGCACCTGTCTCGAATGGGCTCCAATGACGAAAGTATGAGAATCATGCTCAAAGATACTTCCAGGCAAGTAAAATCATGAATATGGCTCAAAACCCAAAAACCCTAAAAAAAACCCTCAGGTCGTGACATTCTCATCCTCACGGCCGCTACCTTTATGAAAACCTTAGAACAGGCCGTGCCCATACTCTCACAGCCATAACCTTTTTGAAAACCTTAAACTAAGCCGTGACTTTCTTTCTCATGGTCATTGCTTTTTTATCCAGGCCGCGACTTTTGAAAGTCGCAGCTGTCCATTTCACCACCATAAAGGTAGCAGTCGTCATTGTACAAAAGAAAAAAGGTAGTGGCTGTTACTATTATTCCTTTTTGGATAGGTGGCAGCATCCCAAAAGGGGTCTATGTTACTTGCCTTGCCTATAAATAGGCGTCGTTTCCAAGCAGAACAAGAAGAAGAAACACTTGAAAGCCTAAACTCTACCAAAATAATTCCCCATTCAATATTCTCCGATCCATTCTATACTTACTGAACCTCATTCGTGTTATTGCTTGCATCGGAGGAGTTCTTGAAGCACATAAATTAACTTTGAGATATCATATTCTTACCGCCGAAGGACCATTCGAGGTGGATATTCACACGAGGTAACCTTAGGAACCTACGACTCTTCTTAAGCCCTCATCTTCTTTCCCCGAAGGTATCGTGGATAAAGTTTTCACTATTTTTATTGCTTATTTATCATTCATTTCAATGTAAGTATTTGTTTTCTTCAAGTCTTTCATTACTGGCAGTGTATTCATAGTTCTCTGTTTCGTATATTTACATTTGTTTACATTCTATTTCGATGCTCACAAGCACACTAAGCACAACAAAAAGCTTTATGAGGTTTTGAAACATGACAACCGCGACCTTATTATGTCACGATCGTATGTTTTGTTAAACCCACAGTGACGGTCGTGCACTTTTTATAAGAGTCGGTACATTTATGCATTTATTTTTCACGACTGCAACATCCTATTATTACGGCCATGACATTATTTTAAAGCCAAAAACATGAAAACCCTCTTCAAAACTCTCTGTTATATGTTTATTTCAAGGTTGTATATCCTTTTATTGCTCTGTTTAGCATTTTCTTCTTTCTGTATCTCTGTTTGGTCTCTTATTGGGTAATGAATGGCAGATCTGGCCTAGACCAAATGCGTTACGATATCCATTTTGTACACCTTCATATTTGCATGTTCTGAGGTTATGAAAACATGACGGCCACGTCTTTTTCCTTTATTTTTGTTACGATCGCGATATCCTTTTGCTATGACCATGAGATTTTGTGAGGCTAGCAACATGGAAATGTGTTTTAAGCATTCTGTGTTCATTTTGACATCATATACATTCTGTTTAGAGTCATTGCTTGTATAGAGGATGAAAGAGGGTGGATCTAACCTAGAACCAATAGGCTATGGTCTTTGTCCTGTATGTCCTATTCATTTGAGCTTGTTTTAAGCCTTGTACAGTATATATATACCCTTTATGTACCCTTAAAAATCATGGTCTTGACTTTTATTTTTCACGAACGTGAGCTTTGTTTGGTCTGTTCTTCGCGATAACCCTATTTTTGGCTCGGCCGCCCGTTTTGCGACCATATTTGTCACGTCCACAACATTTGTTACTACGACCATGAGTTTTTTACATATCTAGTAGCTTAAATATGTAGTCTCTTATGTTTATTCTGTACGGCCTATTTATAACATGTTAAGGGTAGAAACATTGTTGCATGACCCTTAAACCTTTATTTGTTCATTTTATCACTTATTCGTATGCTTTTCGTTTTGCTTTGCTCAAACAATTCGTGTGGCATATTTACAAATAACAATCAAGTTGCATCACCCTAGGAATCATAGTTAGGATTTTATTTCATTGATTGCTTTTACTTGAACTCTCTTTAATCTCCTATTATGTATATGTTACCTTTATAAAGTTTACAACAAGAACAATATTGACAAAGTAGAGACTAACCTCGCGGTTGGGCAAAAAAGGTGCCTAACACCTTTCCTTTTTGTACCTTAGCCCCCGAATTCTCTTTTTATCTGTTTACATTTTTAAATGACCCGTAGACTTCTTTTTGTTTTTCTTGATTTTTTTCAAAAATCAAGTGACGACTTTATTTTTCTAAAAATGATGCTTAGATATCTTGAATTTTTTTGTTTGAAAAGAAAAGAACATTTTTCTAAATGTAATATATATCCGGTGCATCCTCCCTCACCAAAGAAAACATCCACACCTACAGTAAACTTTTTGGAATTCTTATCTGACTAAAAGTTCAAGTCCATATACCCCAAATATTACAGATACCCATCGATTAAATTAAATTACTAACAATTATATTTAATCGACTTTTTCAAAAATTCCTTAAGCCCTTCTATAGACACCCTAATTTGACCTCATCGAATCTTAGACTTATCCGGGTGAATTCAATGATGAAAACCAAGTGGGAGGACAAGCAAAGTCTTTAAAATGATCATCAAAAAATGATTCAAAGCTAGTATTCTGTGAAATCAAACCACAAGATCACAACTTTTAGACCTTGAGGCCGCAACCTTCGAACCTCGCGACCTAGTTGTTCACTAGTCAAAATTCTTACGGCCACATCCTTGAACCCTACGACCGCAGCCTTCTTTGTTGTGACCACAACAAGAAAATCTTAGAAACTCTAAAAAATGTTACGGCCTCAACATTTAACATCGCGGTCGCAACCTTTAAAGGTCTCGACCGCAACCTTTTGGGAATATTCTGAAGCCTTGGGCGTGTTACCATCTCATTGGGTGATGCTGTCTATAAATATGTACCTTTGGTATGATATTTGAAGGATGATTTGGAGATGTCGACACTTTGCTGCATTATTGACTCACACCCCGACTCGTACTACTGTCCTTCTCTCTCGGAGTACTGGAATTGGGACTTTCTCGACAATTGAAGAGATGATCACTGCATACCATGACTTGAGGATTCATTTGGGATACCATGTTGTAGGTACTCCTGTTGGAACCCCCACACTTATCTCTCCACATTTTCTGCCTCCATAGAGAGGTCGGGTTAGAATTTCAAAGCATACTTTTCCCTTTCATTTGTTATCACTAGGTTTTAATTACCTCGCTTACATGCTTAATGGTTGATTTTGATTAGTTACATTGTTAGCATACCCAATTCTAAGATCTTAGTTAGTGTTGGACTATTCATGCTTTTGTTGTGGTTTTGATTGGCATAAATCTTAATTTCTCCTATGATTCTACTTCATATTCGACCTTACATGTCATATGTTAGAACCAACACGCTGTTTATTTAAATTTTAGTGAAATAGTGCCAACGTACCTCGCGGTCGCAACTTCCATAGTTACGGGCACACCTAGTTGGCACTAGCTTACTTGTAGTCGTGAGCTTGTTCTTCACGCCCGTAACATTTAGGTCTTCTGGCCTTGCGACTGCAACCTCTATAGATTACGGCTACAAGCTTTTTCTATTTTCAGTAGCTTAATTTTGCTGTTACAGTATTCTATTTATAGGTTATGATGTCCTGTATGTAGTCTATAGTGTGGCTTTAGCATGATTGAATTTTTAGGATTGTTTTCCCTTTGGTTAAATCTATGCTTACAATGCATCATTAGTGTTATTTGACAGGGTTAGGGTTTATTAGTTCCTTTTAATAATTCCATTATTTGTTTATCGTATGTGGTTTTTATCATGTATCTTTTAGTATAGATCTAGCATGACTAGGAATTAGGCTTTTTTTATGCTTTGTTTTCTCTTTTTACGTGTTTAAATATCTAGAATATATATATTTTTACTTGATTTTGCTCGTTCCCTCTTTACATTCACTTTCTATATTTGTATGCATTTTAGAAATGTAATTAAGAACCAATAATGATTAGTAGAGGCCAACCTCACAGTTGAACAAACAGGGTGCTTAACACCTTTCTCGATTCGTACCTTAGTCTATGTACCTTTGTTTTCTCTAGTTAACATTTTAAACATCAGTGACTCCTTTTTGTTTTCTTAATTTTTCTTAAAAATCAAGTGGTGACTCCATTTTTCAATAAAAGGGTTTTTAAAGTCTTTTAGTTTTTAAGGTGTTAAAAGTTTTCAACATAACTCTTGAATTTTCCATTTTTGTGAAAATCCAAAATTCCAGCGCCACAGTATTTTCTAGCGACTCTGTTGGGGACTGTTTCCAAAATAAATATGTGGGCTAAACTTGAAAACATCGTTAGTTGTTAATTTCACTTTCTCATTTGCATTCTTGCATGTATCCTACATTGTTCTCAGCCACTGATTAGCCTACATGATACCCCGGTTAGTTTAATGTCTCAAGGCTATGTTGGGAAAGCAAGAATACCTTCTAGCTACATGTTTCGATAGGTGCGGCAAAAAGGGTTATTACGTACTATTTGACTGTCCTGTGTGAGACCCTTTCCTATTTTATTTTTGAAATGAATTAAGTGTTAATGGGAGTAGGAGTTAAAACATGACTTGGTGACGTTGTGGGTGAGTGTTTTGAGGTTGGGTACACGTGAAAGATATGTTTGGGGAAGAATAAGAGGTTCTAAGAGATATTCGGACAAAAATATGTGAAAAGCGTGTGAAGAAAAGTGACACACCGTTACCAATTTGGTCATAACTCTTTGTACAAAATGAATTTTGATATGATGTTTGAACCATTGGAAAGTAGATGTCTGGAGCTTCAGTTTGAGCACAAGAATGACCCTATTCAGAGTTCGGACAAAAGAGATATGATCGTTTAAAGTTGGGACAACAATGCAATGATATGGGGAACCGCTCGAGCGGTAAAAAGACCGCTCGATCGGTCTGTTCGGATAGACTGTTTTAAAGGTGACAAAATTGCTTGGATTTTGGGGAAAGCTTATCTTGTAAGCTTTCTTTTCTCTCTCCTAAAACCCTAGACCACAAGCTTTGCCTTCTCTCTAGGTTTTGGGTGTGTTCGGGCTCGGATCTTGGTGATTGGAGGACGAATCCTTGATGTACTAGCTGTGGGCTTCACATCCATCCAAATGGAATCATGTTTCGACGATTTTTGTTTTTGCCGATTGGTAAAACTTTGAGTTTGTGACTCTTTGAGGTAAGATCCTAAACTCTATTGTTGTTAAAGAGTGCTACATACAATTATAGGTGTTTTCACCGGTTGAAATTTCTTGAAAATGCTTTAAGTGTTGTTTTTCATGTTTAAACCTTCTTGTTGGATAAAAAGCATATTTTTATGTTTTTCCTTGGTTTATTACATGATTCGGATGTGTGGATATCCGTGGTTTTTAAAAAGGTAGTTTTAAAAACGGAGATTTTGTGAAACTCTTGAAAAATGAATTTTTGAAAGTTTAGAGCTAACCCTCAGGGTTGAGTTTTAGCCTTGAAAATGTTTTGATGGAAATTGTTTTAAATGTTATTGATCTCCATGGTTGATGGATTTGGATATTTTTATACATGTTAATGTATAACTGTTTTATGAGTTTTTCGTAGTTGAGCTATGTACTTATTTTTAAATGAGTTGTAGATGTACCATGGCAGCGTTTGATTTGGGTACTTTTTCCCTTGGTTGTAGTCTATAAAGAGCAGTTGGGTGCTTTTTTCCTCGGTTGGTAGCCCGTAAAGAGCCGGTTGCCCCCGTGTGTAGCTACATTGTTGTAACTCCATATAAAACTTGTCATTACCTAACAGGTCTTAAATGATTCAGGAATTAGGTAATGGGTAGGAGTCTATAGTTGTTGCCTTTGTCTTGAGTTGACAAAGTCGGTACATAGGATTTATTTTATCTTATTTTCTTCGGTTGTGTGATATGAGTGAGAAAATAACGTTTTGTTCTCGGCTGTGTGATTCGAGTGGAAAATAATGTTTTGATTACTATTTTTCTTTAATTGTGAAGACGTTGTCTACATTGTTGATATGCATAGATTTAAGGATAAAAACGCGGAGTTTTATGAAGTAAAATCGTTTTGAGGTTCGTGCTAGGCTAATGAAAAACATGTGATTTTCGAGAAGTAAAACCTTTTTGGCTCTTGTGATTGAGTCAACTTTATGTTATGTGATTGCATATTCTACTTTACGGCTTTATAGTCTTTTTCTATTGGGCTTCGGCTCACGTTGTGAAATTTTGTTGTAAAACTTTTTTTAGGTGGACGTGGACTTCTAGGTTAACTTTGAGGTGCCTGGTGGTGGCTAATGACAAGACTGAGTTTTGTCTTTGTTAGGTAGTTTATACCTTTTGTATATGTTTCATGTTTGGATGTAACATGTTGTAAGGCATATGTAATTCTTTTGGATGTATACATGATTTACTGCTTTCAAGAGAGACCTTGGGTTGGTTGTTGTTTTCCATTTTCGTTTGGTTTATCCTTTCTTTTAAATGTTGTGCCTCGAGGGAGGATTTGGAGCCTCTTTTGGGTGGGTTTCCTTTGGCATGGTTACCTTGTGAGCTTTCAAAATGTGGGAAAATGTTTAAGTGTTGGGAAGGGAAAAGTTATTATTATTTTTAAACGCTGGTCCGGAGCCTGACTGCTCAACAGACCACTTGAGCGGTCTATCGGGTGATCTTTGCAAATATTCTATTTTTTTTCTTGTTTTGTTCAAAATCCAGTGTCCTTGGAAAGACCGCTCGAGCGGTCTTTTGACCGATCGAGCGGTCTAGGCAGATTTTAAAAAAAAATTGTTGTTTATTTTTAAAGCTTGGCTCTTGAAGACCGTGACCTTGGCCTTTGGGCTGCTCTTTTGTATTAAATAAACCCTTGGTAGTGTGCTTTACAAAGATTTTAGCCTTGTCTTGGCTGCATGATTTTTTATCCATTGGCATTTAGGAGGTTTTAGTGGTTGTTTGTAGGCTTTTCGCGTGATCCAGAGTTTGGGACGTGACAACTTAGTATTAGAGCTCTAGGTTCGAATACGTATGAGCTGTGGAAAGAGGGTGCATCCCCTTGTGAGGATGTATGTCTACTTAGTTGCCTGTGTTTGGAACATGAGCATGTTAGTTGTTGAGCATATTAATGCCGTGTATATGTGAGTATGGAGGTTGGACCTTAGGATTGACTAGTCTTGCCTTTAGGCGTTTGGATTAACAAACATGGAAGCCAAGTTAGAAATGCATTTAGTTGACGTGATTTCTAACCAAGAATCTAAGTGAGTTATCTAAAGTGACGCGTCATTCTTGTCGGTTCTCCTCGATATCGGTGTTGTGTCTGCATATTCGTTGTGGCTATGAGTTAGCATGATTATGTGGTATGCGTTAGAAATAACATGATAGATCGATCTTAGGTTGTCGTGCTTCATGTTTTCTTTATATATAATCTGTACACCCTTTGAGATGACGAGACCGTGGTTTGGGTCTTGAATGTGCGACTTGGTTGCTATCAGTTGCAGAGGTAAGGTTATGGGTTGAGCGTCGACTAATTGGTATGTTGTAGAACTCGTCAGTGAGTTAGGTTTAGCCAAGTGAGGTTGGCCTGAGTTGGAAAACTATCGAGTGATCATATGAGCAGAGTTTTGTTGAGTGTAGTCGGAGCATGGTTGATGGCTTTGGCTTGGATAGCTGACTCCTCTTGAGAGTATACTATTGGAGGTTAGAGTTGAGTTAAGGATAGCCTTGTGAGTAGGGGCGATGGGGTGGTGGAGACCCTGGGAATCAATTGTTATGACTAGATTGGTAGATAAATCTGTGGATCGTGATAATCCCTTTCGGTTAGGGTTTGGTGTACATGGTTTGGCCGTGTGATGGATTAGGTACGTCTTGAGCCATCCTATGTTATGCATCGTGTACTTGGGATAGGGTATAGATGGGAACATAGTGGATGGGACCGTAGTAATCCGTGACCGGGTATATGTAGAGATCGCAGAACGTGAGTGGTTCTGGAGATATTCATTGATAGTTAGGATGTTAATAGTGGTCAGCAGGATATTGACGGTAGTCAGTGTAGCATCTAAGGATGTTATTGGTAGTAGGAGTTGTGTCTGATGACCTTGGACGTGGTATACCTTGTTGAGGTTTAAGACTTGAGTTCCAAGTGAGTGAGCTCAAGGATATGGGGATGAGTATGAGTTGCAGATATGCTGGGAAGAGCATGGATCGCAACGGTGTTGGAATGTGTAAGGGTTCAGGTTATGGTTCTAACATGCGACAAGTATCAGTTCTGTAGGATTCCTATAAGAATGAAAGTTTATGGTCCGACTGTTATCCTAGTGATTAGGAGATCGTGTTTGGGAACCGTGCTGGTTGCATGAGGTTTGAAGGGACCATATACGGGCTCAAGAGTGTGATTGGCTTGCGCTAAGACAGCTTATCCTAAGTGTGATATGTCTGGAGGTTGTTTATGTTTGACCTTTGGTTCAGATGCGAGTATGTTGTTTGCCCAAGGGAACGAAGTGTGGAGTAATAAGGCTCAGCAGTATACCGTGCGGTTTGGCTGGCCTGGGGCGATAAGTGAGAAATTGTGGGTTACGATGCCTATGATCGATGTGTGCTCTGAGAGTGGAAGTGCGAGACGTGTCTGCATGGTTCAGGGAGTTAGTAGTAACTCTGGATGGAAGGTCTTAGGATTGGGTTTTCATTGTTCAGTGCCGTGCATTTTCACTGTGAGCTACTTGGACAGTGAGCTCAAGACCATGACGTGGCTATGGCTTACCTAGCAGGAGTTAGATGAGTAAGCACAACCTTGTGGAGTGAGGTCTTGACGTGATGGGAATGTTAACGTGTGTCTCTGTGTATGACTGGTGATGAGCTTGTAATCCTATGTGATGGGATGTGTTGTGCAAGGTATAAAGATTGATGGTATTCATATGTATGTGAATGACGTCGAAGAGTTGAGAGCTTGGTGTAACGGATGGTCTGAGTACCATGATCAGAGTTGACGGCAGTTGTTTGATTGTGGTCGATGTGGTTTCTAGGTAAGGTTTATAGGGTACTTTGAGGACTAAGTGTTGATGAGTACTGGGAGTACGCTGGGATTGGGTCATGGGTTTTGTTGACCCTTTTCTTCTCTCTAGATGGAGATAGAGTTTCTTTGTAGATGGTTGTCTGGTATGAGTTGTTTCATCTCAGTTGGAGGGAGATGTCGAGTTCTTGATCGATTCAGATTTGGTTGTGTTCTAAGGCTGTGAGAATCTTAGTGGATTTTGTACCCGTGTTGTGACCCTTGGAGTTGTGACTCGGGAATTTATATTACCGTGATCAGGTGATTGTGGGTTTGATTCTTCGTGGTTTCAACACGTGGTGCATAGATATGTGCCTTCGTGGATATTGAGTATCCGTGTGTGACTTGGGATCCAATTGCTCTCGCGATTGGGGACTGTAAAGAATCGTATGATGGAGTTAGTATTATCCCACGATGGAAGACCGTAAAAGAGTACGTATACGTGTGGTAAACATGATAGGTCGTGGTAACCTAGTCAGTGTGGCTTGTTTGTGTGATAGTTGAACCATTTGGATTGTGTTCCCTGTGAGGTCGAGTTGATAGACTAGGAATGCTTATGCTTGTTCTTGTTGACAAGGCAATTGGTGTTGAGATGTAATGTCCTTTTTGCGGTGATCAGCTGAGGACCGTTGTGTGCAGCTTGTTCTGGACTATGTGGGTATGGTTGTACTTCTAGTTCTTGGCAAAGTGAAAAATTTGTTAGAACAGTACGGTTGTGATATTTACATGGTGGGTTTCTGATAGACTTTTGTGAGTCTGGATTTGGGTTCTGTTTGGGTTTTGAACTGCTCAAAGTTCTTAGAGTTGAGGAGTGATCATCGACTGTAATAAGTGTTGTGTTTTGGCATAACCGTTTATCGAATGATGATTCCAAGAGTATGGTAAGGTATGAGTCAAGAAGGATTCGATGTTTGGGAAGCCTTGGTTGGCGTGGCCTGTTCGGACCAACGCAATTGTTGGTTGGGAATGGAAGGGCCGTGATAGGTTCTATATATGAGGAAATTGCTAGGTGTAAGAGGTAAGTTTTGGTTGGTTACTTATTGGACATGTCTTGGGTTCCAGTATTTTGCTATTGTGGACTCAAGGAATTGATCTATGAGTTATGAGTTTGGGTTTGATGTCGGATGATGGTCATCATGTTTATTCTGTTAAATGCCGACGATCCTGTGTGATTTGAGGGTGATCTGTATTCTTGGTATCAGTGATCGAATGCCGAGACGTTGAGATGTATAGTGACGTGCTGTTGCACGGGCGATATGGTTAGGTTTGTATAGGTTGTCGGATACTTGTGAGATGTTCTGTCTACGTGACGTGTTTGATTAAGTGACTCGTTTGGGTCAGGTGACTTTGTGTCTGTGATGCTGAATTGATTTTTAGTTGTGCGGAACCTTGTCTGGGGTAATAGCATATCGCCTAGTGTTTCTCTCACCCTAGAGAATTGTGGTTCATGATGGAAGATTGAATAAAGGATGAAGGTGTGGAAGAAATGTGTTCTTGGTATCCAGGTAGGTTAAGTGAGCTTCTCTCTGGCGTGGGAGTAGGATGTTTGGGTCGTTGCTTGTGGATGGACGTCGTGTCAGCTTCGAGATGGCATTGCTAGCATCAGTAGGGTAATGATGTGGTATCAAAGTCAGTGGTTGTCTGGGGATCATCAGAACTTGAGTAAAGTTTGTCTGCGGGGTGTGTAACTTCCTGTGATCGATGTCAGGGGTTGACATCTTGTGTTTGGATTCGCGGAGATAGTCCTTGGTGTGCTTTGTGAGGTGTGATTGAGCCAGTTTGTGGCAGTAAGAATGAAGGGGTGGTAGTCTCTATGTTCTGGCATAGAGAGTGTTTGGGATCAAGTTCCATGATGGATTGATCTCGTGTGATGCGTTGTCACTGGGATGGTTTGTGTTCGGCGTGAGTTATGTTTCGAGATTTGGCAGCGTGCATTGGATCTTGACCTGATGTTTCATGATGACTTGCCCGTGAGCGTGGTCTGTATGGAGGTTGATTCTTCAAAGACGTGTATACTTGGTATTAGTCTTGTGACGAAGGTTTTGGGGTTTTAGTTGATGGGTTGGTGCTTAGCTTGAGTTTCAGTGTTGAATTTTGGGGACGAAATTCCTTTAAGAGGGAAAGAGTTGTAAGGCCTCGACCTGTTTCATTTTTGAAATAAATTAAGTGCTGATGGGAGTAGGAGTTAAAACATGACTTGGTGATGTTGTGGGTGAGTGTTTTGAGCTTAGGTACGTGTGAAAGATATGTTTGGGGAAGAATAAGAGGTTCTAAGAGATGTCCGGACAAAAATATGTTAAAAGCATGCGAAGGAAAGTGACACACCTTTACCAATTTTGTCATAACTCTTTGTACAAAATGAATTTTTATATGAGGTTTGAACCATTCGAAAGTAGACGTCCGAGGCTTCAGTTTGAGCATAAGAATGACCCTATTCGGAGTTCAGATGAAAGAGATATGATTGTTTGAAGTTGGGATAGTAGTGCATTAAAATGGGGAATCGCTCAAGCGGTAAAAAGACCGCTCGATCGGTCTATTCGGACAGACTATTTTAAAGGCGACAAAATTGCTTGGATTTTGGGGAAAGCTTATCTTGTAAGCTTTCTTTTCTCTCTCCTAAAATCCTAGACCACAAGCTCTGCCTTCTCTCTAGGTTTGGGTGTATTCGGGCTTGGATCTTGGTAATTGGAGGACAAATCCTTGATGTACTAGCCGTGGGCTTCACATCCATTCGAATGGAATCATATTTCGGTGACTTTTGTTTTCGCCGGTTGGTAAAGCTTTGAGTTTGTGACTCTTTGAGGTAGGATCCTAGACTCTATTTTTGTTAAAGGGTGTTACGTATAATTATAGGTGTTTTCACCGGTTGAAATTGCATGAAAATACTTTAAATGTTGTTTTTCATGTTTAAACCTTGTTGTTGGATAAAAAGCATATTTTTATGCTTTTTCTTGGTTTATTACATGATTCGAATATGTGGATATCCATGGTTTTCAAAAATATGATTTTGAAAACAGGAGTTTTGTGAAACTCTTGAAAAATGTGTTTTTGGAAGTTTGGAGCTATCCCTCAGGGTTGAGTCTCATCCTTGAAAACGTTTTGATGGAAATTGTTTTAAATGTTATTGATCTCCATGGTTGATGAATTTGGATCTTTTTATACATGTTGATGTATAACTATTTTATAGGTTTTTTGTAGTTTAGCTACGTACTGGTTTTTAAATGATTCATAGATGTATCGTGGCAGTGTTTGATTTGGGTGCTTCTACCCTCGGTTGTAGCCGGTAAAGAGCAGTTGGGTGCTTCTTCCCTCGGTTGGTAGCCCGTAAAGAGCCAGTTGCCCCTGTGTATGGCTGCGTTGTTGTAACTCCGTATAGAACTTGTCATTACCTAACAGGTCTTAAATGATTCAGGGATTAGGTAATGGGCAAGAGTCTATAGTTGTTGCCTTTGTCTTGAGTTGACAGAGTCGGTACATAGGATTCATTTTATCTTATTTTCCTCGATTGTGTGATCCGAGTGGGAAAATAAGGTTTTGTTCTCGGCTGTGTGATTCGAGTGGAAAATAATGTTTTGATTATTGTTTTTCTTTAACTGTGAAGACGTTAT
>JAUMHN010040117.1:0-28509 GCA_032360265.1 Heliamphora ciliata | reverse complement strand
ATGTTTAGAGTTAAGGGTAGTTGTTTGAAACAAGTTAGACTTTTTGGCCATTTTAAAAAATAGGTTTTGTCAGCTACCAAAACTCAGTAGAGCTGGTTTTGGACAGAGGGTTTAAAATGGTTTTGGAATATCATCCCGAGGCTTTAAGGTCTGATTTGTGGGTAGCAAGTATGTTCATATGTTAGCTACAATGTTTATGTAGACCACTTTTGAAATAGGTCACTAAAAATAGGAGTTTTGAGCTATATAAAATATGTAACAGAATGTTCCTTGGGGGCAGAAACTCAATAGAGACTTTCAATGGGTTTTTTCACCTATCAAAACTCAATATTTTGTTCTCATTTTTGGTGGGAGATAGATATACATGTTATCTACAACTTTTATGTTTAGACCAAAGTTCGAATCACATTTTAAAATAGGGTTTCCAAGTCAGTAGTGTTGACTAGTCGAAAAATGACACACTTTGATAAAATTGCAATATCTTGAGTTCTAGTAATGAAAATGTGTTGAAACCAACTTTGAATGAAAGATAACACAAAAATATAAATCTGAAAATAAAAAACATGCTTAGATCAATTTTCTACATTGAGTTATGGCATTTCAAATCTCAGGGCAGAAATATCAAAGTTTTGAAAAATTAAGCCTTTTAGGGTTCAAGTCTTCTACTTATGCCATGTCAAGTTTTTATTCTATTTCTTTGCATGATTGTGTTTTAGACTTTAATATCAAGGCTCCATCACACTTACAAGTCATCAAACTCAAAGATAAAAATACACCACAACATCTCATATCATTCATAAACAAAACAGCCCCTGATTTCCAACTACGACGCCTTTTCGGTTTTATTTCGGTTCTTGGTCCTTGGAGTGTTTAAAGGGATGTGTTGGGGGAAATTTTGAGGGATCTTAGATACAAGGTTTAGAGGTTTCACTTACTTTTTGAGAGCTCAAAGGAGGGTGAAGGATGAATTTAGACTTAGCTTTAGAAAATCTCCTTGATTTCTCCCTTTTTCTTCCCTTTTCTCCCTCAAACTCACCATAACTTTCAAGAGAAAAGAGGTCTGGTTTCCCTCCCTCACTAGCACAAAAATATGAAGGAAAGAAGTGGGTGTTTGGCTTAGTTTATATAGGCAAAGGCTAGGGGACACAAGGGGAACATAAAGTACCAAAAAGGGTCCTTTTTCTTCTTTTTCATAAATGTGTCTTGAGTTTGATTTGAGTTGATTTAATTTTTTGTGTGCTAAATTCAGATATGGGAAGCTAAATGTAGCTAGGGTTCAGTTTGGGGGACAAAAATCTGATTCCCCATCAATTAAGGGATTTTTCCCGATTTTTATGCCCTTATTGTGCAAGAAACTGCATTAAAAGTTAATTTGATGTATATTTTTGGTGTCTTTTTTCTACTGAGACTTATTATTTTAATATGTTTATGAGAAATATATTATTTTCATATATTATCATAATTTTCATAGCAATTGATTAAATAGGTGTAGCCTTTTAAGTTAAATTAAGCCATTTTGACAATATATGATTTTTTGACTTATATTGTTGTGTATGGATTTCAATAATGATTTTTTTGATTTTTCTAACCTATAGCACTATATTATTATGTATATTACTTGTTCAACAAGTATTGAATTATCATAAGGCTTAATCTAATACATTTCTCATCATTTTAAGCTAAATAGAGAGAAAAAGTCACTTTTGGCACACTTCCCAAGGTGGTCGGCCACTAAGAGGTATTTTTGTTATTTTTGATGTTATTTTATCCTTTTCTACTTAATTGTACTTAAATCCTTGATTTAGGGTATCCATGTGTCAAAATTTTTGTTTTAAAGATTTTTTGCTGTACTAGGGGCAAAATGTTCATTTTATCCTATTTATGAGGATTTTTAATTTTTAACTCATTATTTCATGATATTTCCTTCATTTAGAATGTTAGGAGACTCTCCGAGTGCTAAGGTTTTGTTGCCTAAGTTTTGGACCTTTTTAGGGTTTTCGGGCCGAACTTAGGGTTTTTTATTCGAGTTAGGGTTCTGAATTTCTTCTGCGTTGTATGGTCTCGTGGATTATCCGTCACTAATACTAGGGTTCGAGCAAGGTCTTTACACGGGTCGTTATTAACTGGGTTATTACTACTAGGGTCTGTACCGGATCGTTACAAACTACCCCCCTTAAACAAATTTCGTCCACAAAATATCGCCCCGTACTTCATCTTATGAAAGGTTGAGGATGATTTATTAACATTGTGCCTTCTCATTCTCCAAAATTATGTCCTTGTTTACTTGAGTTGTTCTTTATTACGAGTGTGGATAAGGTCAAGCCCATATGTTCAGCACTTAGAGTAATGGTTATTTTGTCCTACCAACATATTAAATTGATTGCTTACAAACCTTGAAGGATCATATCACATAACTAGCTACCCCCAAAAAATTCGTGTCTCTATTACGTTAGTTGGCCTCTTCCCATTAACTGCTGCTTCTACTTCTATTAGGTCCACTTGAATTTCTTCTCCAGATATAATATGACCTAGAAACATTACCCGATCCAACTAAAACTCACATTTACCAAGGTTTACATACAACTTATACTTTCTCAGGACCTACAAAGAATCTTTAAATGTTTCTGATGTTCCTCTTCACTCTGAGAATATAACCGAATATCGTTTATCAACACAATTACAAATTGGTCTAGAAAGCTTTTGAACTCTCGATCCATTAGGTTCATAAACACAGCAGGTACATTCATTAACTCGAATAATGTTCGTAACGAGTCCTAAAGGCAGTCTTGGGTATATTTGACTTTTGCACTTTCAATTTATGGTATCATGACCCCAATCTATCATTGAGGACACATTGGCTCCAAAACACAACTTACATTGAGTACGACTTCCATAAGCGATTATATGTCTATAAACTAACCCATCACCGAAACTAATTTCAAACATTCTTCACTTCTATCTAGAAAGACTGTCACTCTATCAAAAACCAGCTCATTTCCATATTCAAACGTACATCAAAGACTACTTGCCGATCGAATAACGATTACTTTCTTGAAATCACATCACCACTTTGTGTTGAACCACTCTAGCCTTACGACCATCAAGACTAATACCGCTTGAACCTAATGCGTTATTAGGGCTAAACATACCACACAGATTAAATGCTCTCCAGGTATATGCTTATCCGTATGAATCCAATCACAACCTCATCACATATTTCCTTCACGTACATACCATCCAACCTACAATCCTTTAATTGAACAGTACTAACTCCTAATTCTGAAACCCCTTATCATTATCACTCAATCCCTTCACACATTTTCTACCACACAATCAAACCAAGAACCATTTTCGCACTTTAATTATTTTATCTTAACCACATTCTGCCAAGACACTAGATTCACTCAAAGCCAATTACAAAAACAGCATACCCATGAATCCGTATAGTCTTACTTACGCTTCCACTCTTCTCATCCAAACAATTATTCCTCCAACGTACTCACATTGATTTGCTATGCAATTCCACCAAAACAACAAAATTATATCATCCTTCAACTTCTCATACATAGAGTTCACATGTTCTCATAAGAAAATTCTTTCTCTATACCAGCAACATCTACTCACTAATCTAAACAAACTTGCTCTAAGGGTCACATCACAAAAGGTTTTCGAGAGCAACTTCTTTGCGACTCACGTCAATATCACAATAGAAACCGAATACCAACTCCATTACACAGTCTAGATGCCAAACGAATACAAACAGATACTTTAAGAATCTACCATGTGAATAACTCGGTCTGTCTAAAATGCGCACTCCATCCCTCAAATAATCTTCAGCGTTAATGGGACTCATTATTTCCATAAACTCGTTGGCACCCAAATCCTTGAATTATTTAACTAAAGAGTTTCCGGTTCTTGAGGTGATCTTGATAATCCTAATGACGAAGTCTGAAATCGTATGCTTCCATTTTCTCTCTAGTCTTTTCAAAGGTTGCTCCGTTCCTCTTGGCCTCTATCGTATGTTCTTGACGTGCTATAACATTGGGTTTGAATGTCTCTTCCAATAACTGGATCGTTTTCTCAGGCAGTTGGTCATTCTATGGTAAAACAAACATGATTAAAGGTATTGTTGTGGTAATTACCTAGTCATGTGATCCATTGTGACTTGGTGGTTAATTGTTCATTAAGTTCCAAACGTTCATTGTTGTGATCAAGATTCTTCGTTCTTTGATAATGATGGAAAAAACTCAGACTCTAAAATTTTGGTGGGAAAGCCGGCATGATTATCGATGTACCTAGACATACCTCATTTGCTAGAGTATTAAGGTTATCATGAGTTCGAGGATATTTCTCAGTTTTCACTTTTTTACTACCAGTATGAATCTTTTACTTCTTGGTTTATCGGATGGGTGGGTCAGCTATGAACTAGTCTGGAGAAGTTTGAATTGTGCCATATGGTGGTGTCGCGAATCCCTTGGTGCGAAGCTGTCGTTTCTAACTTTAGATCGCTGATGGCATAGTTCTATTTGTTGGGACCTTTGAAAAGATATAGTTAGTTGAATAAGCTCTTGCTTTACCATTCTTGCAAACGGGAGTCTTGATCTCCAAAACTTTGGTAAACGCAGATGTTGATAGGTATTTTAAATCGTGACATGAAGAAGAAATCTACTTCACGCTTGAAGAGGTGCTAGGAGGTTTTCGTGCATCGTCTCAGTTTCTCGTGAAAGCGCTAAAGCCTAATGACGTAATATCCTGACGATCGTTGTTACTCATAGATCCATGGGGGAAGATTTTGAAGGTCGAAAGTTAAAAACATGCATGGGGTTAGAACGTCTTAAGGTGGAACCCAGATGGTTCAAAGATAGGTTGGGTGAGGTTAAATGGTCATGGTTAAGGCAATTTTTATAGGCACAAATTGAGTGGTCATTTGGGGTTCAAATGTAGGAGAACAAGAGGAGGACAATGAACAATACTTTAAACAAGTTTCCCCGGAACTAATTTAGTACAATTAGATTAAGATAAAAGAGATGTTTAAGCAAAAGGGGCAGCCAAACTAGATATTTGCCCTAAAGTTACATCGGCCTAATGTACTTCAATTCAAGCATCCAAGTCTACTTCCCTGGTAAAAATTTCAAGAGTGTACAAAGAATTTTCACAAAATCACTACAAGAGATTGTGGTTTCAAGATTGAGAGAAGTGAATGATGGCAGAAAATTTTATCAATGTCGAATGTTTAGAACGGGTACTTAACAAAGATTTGATATCGAGTTCTACAAGAGAAGAGTTAGTTCATGGATGACAACTTGAATTGGAGGAGAATCACATGAGAATACCAGTCATTATCGAGGGATGAAAATTTGAGGACAAGGATATCTTCGGGGATTGAATTTCTAATAGGGTTATCAACAAGACTTTGGTGCATGAGAGTTACCGACGAATGACACTTGAAGGTACCGTTTAGGACCGATGATATAAGAAAGAAGGACACGCAAAAGAACTTCAAAAAAAGTTGACACCAGAGCTTGGCGTAAATGAGAAAAGGACTTATAAGGATGAAGTTGCGGGGTTCTAACGGTGTCTCTCGATGTGATATCTAAAACATCTCCTGGTGCGTACTCCTGTCTACCCCCTTAAAATAGGATAACTCGTTACATGAATCTCCGATTCTTCGATCTTGATGCCCTTACTCATCATTTGAATGTAGATTCTTTGTTGTTCCCAAACTTGGTAGCGTCCTAACACAACTCGCTATAAGACTTAGACGCATCAGATTTTAGTCCTTATAATGTATAGATGATAACAATAATTAATACAATGCCTCCTACAGAGCTCCAACGCGACAGAATGCATGGCTTTCCATAACCCAAGGCCTGAAGGTTCACTAAACCTAAGCTCTGAAACCAGCTGTGGCGCCCCGTCCTTCGGGCACGTCGGGACATGCATAAATATAAATAAAGGGATATTCTAGCCATTCATTCATATTTACATACGTTAGTTATAACATCATAAAGGAGTTTTGAACTATTCAAAGTACTTAACTATTATAATTTTACCAAGAAATTTCAAAAATTACACTAAGCAAGTGAGAATTGAATATAAGAACAAGAGCAGGGGTCTCGACTCCTCAAAACGTATCAGCGGGATCCACTTGCTGTTGGAACTCATCCTGTTCTACCAACTCTTCTTCTCCATCGGGGATGACTTCCTCTAAGAACTCCTCCTCACCTGTGGCACGAATGCCAGGAGCCAAGGCCTAGAAGGAAAACACTCTAACTTTCTAACTAATCTCACGGCACAAAATTCACCACAACACATACCACATAACACCCAATCTAGTTTATAGTTAA
Source organism: Heliamphora ciliata (assembly GCA_032360265.1). Classification (NCBI taxonomy): domain Eukaryota; kingdom Viridiplantae; phylum Streptophyta; class Magnoliopsida; order Ericales; family Sarraceniaceae; genus Heliamphora; species Heliamphora ciliata. The sequence goes on along the minus strand of JAUMHN010040117.1, from coordinate 22,162 downwards.
GGAGACAGACAAATTCGATAGTTACAGCGTGGAAAGCATATATAAGAATAAGTGTACAGGTATGTGATGCAATGAATGTGATGCAAGTATCCAACCCGACATTCATCAGAAATAAAAATAGGAGTTCCACTTTGGGACTTATTGGTATTGCCTGTAGGGACTTATCATCATTGCCGCCTCAAGGACTTACCGCCGTTGCCGCCTTAGAGACTTATTGTCGTTGCCGTGATGGGATTAATTACTATTGCCGTGATGGGACTAATTACTATTGTCGCCATAGAGACTTATTGTCGTTGCTGTGATGGGACTTATTACCATTGCCACCTCAGGAACTTATTGTTATTATCGTGATGGAACTTATTACAATTGCCACCTCAGGGAGTTATTATCAATGCCGTGATGTGACTTTGTTGTCATTATCACCCCAGGGACTTATTGTCAATGACATGATGGGACTTATTATCATTGCCGCCTCAGGAACTTATTGTCATTGCCGTAATGAGACTTCGTTGTTATTGCCTTTCATTGCATCAGGGACTTATTGTCATTGCCGTGACGGGACTTATTGTCATTGCCATATATTACTTCAGGGACTTATTGTCGTTGCCATGAAGGAACTTATTGTCGTTGTCTTTCATTACTTCAGGGACTTATTGTCGTTGCCGTGAAGGGACTTATTGTCGTTTCTTTTCGTTTTAAGACCAGGATGCTCGCTTGGTATCAACCTAAAGTCTAAATTGTCAAAACCATAATGCTAGCGACGAACCCATGGTGCCCAACAATATCCGTAAACCATTTCAAACATCAGGGATGCACCAAGGGTGTATAAGCAAAAATCATTTCAAACATCAGGGACGCACCCAGGGTGTATAAGGGGAATACATCCCAAAACATTTTCGAAAAATGGCAATCAGGGATGCCCTAGACTTATAATCAAGAACGACGATCTCAATACAGCCTAGCCCAACAATGGTTTGCACAGATGGACTCCAATATGCCAGGATACAAGTGACAATGCTCATAATATGTACCATCGATCTCAAGTGCAACAATTTGTAGCTTGGCATCAACTAGCATGGCAAAGTTCGTGGTACAATTCGCAAAGCATAAGGTATAAGTAGGAGAAGCACAAGCGACAATTCTCAAGATATGATTCAAACATAATAGCATGAGTAGTTCTAAACCATCATAAATTCACTTAGAAACACTTATCAATTAATTCAAGTCGATCATCATACAAAGACATGGGTCTCATAGTAAGGGTACTCAATTTCATACTTAGCAACTTTTAATGCCAAAAATCAAGTATTAAATTAAAAGAGTCGACTAGGTTTTGAGGTATCTAGACTTAGAATTGAGCTATGATTTATATACACCATTTAGATAAAAATATTTTATATAACTCTCATGTTTAACATCAAGGCCAAAACCTAAGGCAAAGGCGTGAACAAAATATCTTAAGCAAAAACAGTTCAGCAGTTTTCTCAAGATTTCACCAAAAACATGCTTCAATTGGTCTCGATTTTGGGGCATAATATCAAGTCCAAATGAGCCCATTTTTAGTCTGTTCTAGTTCAACAAGTTCCCTACAAGTTTCATATTTAGAGCTAAGGGTAGTTGTTTGAAACAAGTTAGACATTTTGGCCATTTTAGAAAATAGTTTCTGTTAGCCGCCAAAACTCAGCAGAGCTGGTTTTGGACAGAGTGCTTGAAACGGTTTTGGGGTATCATCCCGAGGCTTTAAGGTTTTATTTTTGAGAAGCAAGTACTTCAATATGTTAGCTATAATGTTCATGTAGAACACATTTGGAATAGGTCACTAAAAATAGGGGTTTTGAGATATATCAAAATATGTAAGAGAATGTTCCTTAGGGGCTGAAAGTCAACAGAGACTTTAAAAGGGTTTTGACCTATCAAAACTCAATAAGCTGTTCACATGTTTGGTGGGTCGATAGATATACATGTTATCTACAACTTTCATATTTAGCCCAAAGTTTGGATCTCATTTTAAAATAGGGTTTCCAAGTCGGTAGTGTTGACAGGTCAAAAAATGACACATTTTGGTAAAATTGAAATATCTTGAGTTCTAATTATGAAAATAAGTTGAAATCAACTTTGGATAAAAGATAACACAAAAAGATAAATCTGAAAATAAAGAACATGCTTAGATCAATTATCTACATTGAGTTATAGCGTTTCAAATCTTAAGGCAAAACATCAAAGTTCTCAAAAATTAAGCCTCTTGGGGTTCAAGTCTTCTACTTATGCCATGTCAAGTTTTTGTTCCATTTCATGGCATGCTTATGTTCTAGAATTTAATATCAAGACTCCATCATACTTAGAAGTCATCAAAATTGAAGATAACAATACACCACAACATCTCATATCTTTCATAAACAAAACAGCCCCTAATTTCCAACTACGACGCCTTTTCGGTTTTATTTCGGTTCTTGGTTCTTGGTTCTGGTAGTGTTTAAAGGGATGTGTTGGGGGATATTTTGAGAGATCTTAGATATGAGGTTTAGAGGTTTTACTTACTTATTTGAGAGCTCAGAGGAGGGTGGAGGATAGATTTGGATTTAGCTTTAGAAAATTTCCTTGATTTCTTCCTTTTTCTTCCTTTTTCTCCCTCAAACTCACCACAACACTCAAGAGCAAAGAGGTCCGGTTTCTCTCCCTCACTAGATCGAAAATAGGAAGGGAAGAAGTGGTGTTTGGCTTGGTTTATATCATCAAAGGCTAGGGGACACAAGGGGGACATAAAGTACCAAAAAAAGGTCATTTTTCTTCATTTGAGTTGAATTGAGTTGAGTTGATTTAATTTTTTTGTGGGCTAAATTCAGATATGGGGAAGCTAATTGTAGCTAGGGATCAGTTTGGGGAACAAAATCTAATCTCCCATCAATCAAGGGATTTTTCTCGATTTTTGTGCCCCTATTGTGTAAGAAAATGCATTAAAAGTTAATTTAATGTATCTTTTTGGTGTCTTTTTCTACTGAGTCTTATTATTTTAATATGTTTATGAGAAATATAGTATTTTCATGTGTTAGCATAATTTTCATAGAAATTGATTAAATAGATGTAGTCTTTTATGTCAAATTAAGCTATTTTGATAATATATGACTTTTTGACTTATTTTGTAGTGTATGAACTTCAATAATGATTTGTTTGATTTTGTTAACCAATAACACTATATTATTATAGATATTGCTTGTTCAACAAGTGTTGGATCATCATAAGGTTTAACTTAATACATTTCTTATCATTTTAAGCTAAAAAAAAGCAAAAAGTCATTTTTTGGCACACTTCCCAAGGTGGTCGGCCACTAAGGGGTATTTTTATCATTTTTGATGTTATTTTGTCCTTTTTTACTTAATTTTACTTAAATTCTTGATTTAGGGTATTCATGTGTCAAAATATGAATTTTTAAGAGTTTTTGCTGTACTACGGGCAAAATGATCATTTACCCTATTTATGAGGATTTTTGATTTTTAAGTCATTATTTCATGATATTTATTTTAGTTAGAATGTTAAGAGACTCTCTGGGTGCTAAGGTTTTGTTGCGTGAGTTTTTGAACCTTTTTAGGGTTTTCGGGCCAAACTTAGGATTTTTGATTCGAGTTTTGGTTCTGGACTTTTTCTATGTTCTATGGTCTCATGGACTATTCGTCACTAACACTAGGGTCTGAGCAGGGTCTTTACACGGGTCGTTATTAACCGGGTTATTACAACTATGGTCTGTACCGGGTCGTTACATTGTTAAGCACCACGGGTTCGTCGTTAGCATTTTGATTTTGATGGCTTAGACTTTGGGTTGACACCGAAAAAGGTATCATGAGTCTTAAGATGGGACAAACTGATTTATTTTATGTAGGAAGATTATTTTGGTGGCCCAGAGGGTGGCTCACACCCCACGCCGTTGCCATTGAGTAAAACAGCTATGGCATGAAGGTTAGGCAAGCGTTTACTATTCGCAACGAGGCGCGATGATGGCCTTTGTGATCAACTCCCATAAAAGACTACTCTAGAAATTGCTGGTGTGGAATTCGTGTTATGATTTTGGGTAAATGTCGGGTCGGGCATTTGTATTCCATCCATTGCATCACGTACTTGTGCACTTGTTCTTATATATGATTGTCATGTTATAATTGTCAAATTTATCTATTTTTTGACTTTAAATTGTACTGGGTGTTAAAAGATTTGCATTGTGGAATATTTTTCCGTGAGAATTGTTAGAAGGTTTAGAGTGTTTTCAATTGGGATTTGGCTCATGGCATTCATGCCACAGGTGAGGAAGAGGAATTCCTTGAGAAAGTCGCCTCCGAAGAAGAAGGATTTGAAGAACAAGGTGAGTGGCAGGAGCCAGCAAACCCCAACCATGCTAGCTTAAAGATTGAATGTTCAACATTTTATTCTTTTTGTTCAGTTTTCACGGACTCATTGTAATTTTTATCGAATCTCTTGCGAAACTGTAATCGCTATGTACTTTTGAACAGTTCAAAACTCTTAATGATGTAGTACTTATCATACATAACTATGAATGAATGGCTAGAGTATTCCCTTAAATTATACTTATGTATATCCTAACGTGCCCGAAAGACGAGGCATCACAGTTGGCATCAAAGCCTCGGTTTAGTGAACCTTCAGGTCTTGGGTTATAGAAGACTACGAGTTCTGTAGCATTGAAGCTCTATGGAGTGTCAATATTATTATCACTTATAATTCTAAAAACTTAAAATGCATACCTTAAGTTTCTTTTCCTAATCGTCTCTCATCTTAGGATGGTGTCCGACGCAAAGCCGGCTGAAGAACCATGGGAAACACCTGAACCAGAAGACTCAGGCCCATAGAAAAAACCCATTGAAGAACAAGACCTGATAGACGTATTTTCATTTGCATGGATGTTCCCAGATGAGTGGCAAGTTCATGAAGGAGAAGAGACCGAGGAAGCAGGAGCAGACGAAGAACTAGATGAGGTAGGAAATGTAGCAGATATTGAGGGAAATGATGAGGAGGAACTTGAGGATAATGACAGCGAGAACGGGGAGCGTGCCATCACTTTATTTTATGATCAACTAGAGGTACCGCCACTGGAAATGGACAATAATGAAGTAACGGATGCAGCAATCTACTAGAACCACCAAGATTACCACAAAGATTATTGTGTTGGAGAATGGGTGTATGCAAGAGTATTCCCAGAAAAGACGTGGAAATGGAAAAATCCAGAGTCTTTTCTGAGGTACATGGGTCCATTGAGAGTGTTGGAGAGATGTGACGAGGCCATCTATCGTCTAAAGGTTCTACCAAGATTCAAAGGTCTATTAGAGGACAGGATGGATGCGAGGTGGATGTAGAGACAAAAACCCAGAAACAAGAGAGGAATCATCAACTCGCGCGACCCGGCAATTGACTTTAACAATCCGAAAATGTACTTGGAGGTACCAGTAGCCATAATTAATAGGACTCACATCGGACCGGAGGACTTTTGGCATGTGGATGTGCAGTGGTGGTGCCATGGTATCTATGAGGCGACGTGGGAGCATGACTCAGTTATCCATTATTTCTATCTGCATCTGTTTGTCTAGGCCTTTGCATGTTAGGTGATTGTATCTTTCCTTCGTTGGATGTTGTATGTTTGTTCTATGAACTTTTGAAATCCTTGTACCGGTTATGTGTTTGGATGTTTGTTGTTGAATTCTTCATAATCTATCTCTTGATCTCAAACTAAATTCCACAAGATCCCAAAGTATGAAAACACTCAAGATTTTAAACAACCCTCAAATCTCAACACTCTGCTAGGATGGCTGATGGACAATCGAACCACCGAAAAGTTAACGAACCCCTAGATGATGAAGCACCCGAACTAGCCTAAGTTTTACGAAAACTACCGTTAGAACCCTACAACTTTATCCCTATGAGTTCCTTTCTCAAGCCCTTGTGTCAACTCTCATAGCAAATTGAAGCTCTTGAGTACCCTCCTTTCTAATATCACTAGTTCCGAATATTCGACATTGATGAAATCCTTTGCCCTCATTCATTTCTCTTGATCTTGATACCACACTCTTGTGCAGTAATTTTTTTGGATTCTTTATTTACTTTTGAAATCCCAATCTGGAGAGTAGACTTGGATGCTTGAATTGAAGTACGTTAGGCCGACGTAATTTTAGAACAAATATCTAGTTTAGCTACCCATTGCTTAAACATTTCTTTTGTTAAAACTTTGGTGTTGCACAGATTGGTCCCGAGAACATCCCCTTTTGTAATAGTTGTTGATCTCTTATCTCCAATAAGTATAAGACTCAACCGACCTCTCAATCTAGGTCAACGGTGATTGCTTTAACCATGACCCCTTGCCCCAAACCAATCTATCTTTGAACCATCTGGGATTCCACCCTAAGTTGTTCTAACCCTGGCCATATCTCGTGTTCATATTGTTTGAAATCCTTTGGCAAGACACTTGACCATTTACCGCTCTATAATCGCTTTCCTTGAGACCAGTAAAAAAAATTAAGTTGACTATCCTTATTGAACCCTGCGCATGTTTTTGCCTGTCGACCTTCAAAACCTTGCCCCGTAGATTTATGAGTAATGACGATCGTCAGGATATTACGCCATTAGGCTTTAACGCTTTCACAGAAAATTAGGACAATGCACGGGAACCTTTTAACACCACTTTGATTCGTGAGGCAGATCTTTTCTCAACATTATTACTTAGAATACCTATCAACGTCCGCGTTTAACAAAGGTTTAAAGATTAAGACCCCCGACTACAGGAATGATTTAATAAGGGTTTATTCAACTAACTACATCTTTTCAAAGGACCCTACAAGTAGAACTATGCCATCAGCAATCTACAGTTAGGGACAACAACTTCATACCAAGGGACTCACAACACCACCATGTGACATAATTCAGACTCCCCAGACTAGTTTATAGCTAATCGACACATCCGATAAACCGAGAAGCAAAAGAGTCATACCGACAGTAAGGAAGGGGAAGACAAGAGACAACCTCAAGCTTATGATATCCTTATTACGCAAGCAAATGAGGTGCATCTGTACACATCAATATTCACGCTAGCTTTTCCCGCCAAAATGTTAGAATTCAGATCTTGCCATCCCTACTTTCAATAAAAAGTTTTAATGACAATCATGAACATTATGAGCCTGATAAAGAATTAACCATCAAACACATTGGGTCGCATGACTAGATATTTACCACAACCATACCTTTTATCATGTTCATTTTACCCTAAAGTGACCAACTGCCTAAGAAAACGATCCAGTCAATGGAAGAGACATTCAAACACTACGTACCATCACGTCAAGAACAAATGGCAAACGCTAAGAGGAATGGAGCAACCCTTGGAAAGACGAGAAAGAAAATGAAAACATATAACTATAAACTTCATCACCAGGATTGTCAAAATCACATCAAGAGCACGATAACATTTGAGTTACAATGGGTTGCCTCACCAAGATCGCTCGCTTTCTATTAGTTAAACCTCACGATATGTCGATAATTACAAGCAAAAAGTACATCTGTGAGATTTTGTACCAACATGAGTTCTCTATTATACTCAATCAAGACTTGCATCTCACCTTCTGATTGATGGGCAATCCGAACGCATGATTTTGAACCCTCAAAGGCATGTTAAGAGTATGCATAAAGGAAATTGAAGGAAATTCTGACCTTCAGTCAAAATCTACTTACAACAATAGCTCCCAAGCTAGCTTTTGCAATCGTATGAGGTTTTGCGTGTAAACAATACTGCAAGATATCAATGTACAAAATAGAAACAAAAAGGGACTAATTGGTAGGAACAAATCTTTGTTAACCAATAAAGTGAAACCTAGAGTCCACTACACGAAATCATATAGAGCCCAGGATAGTAGCCACGTGTTAACTATTTTATAATTCCTCTCGACCTGCAGTAAGAACGATAGAATCTTATTAGATAAGACTTTTCATGTTAATAAACATGTTGTGTGTAGAACCAACATTATCAGACAGTTCAATGACCCTTTTTTTTCTTTTCTTTTTCTTTAAGATGGCGAGATAAAGACAAAACCATTGATGTTCAGTAAAAGTAAATGGAACCGAAGAGGAAGTGGACGTCCCGTGCCTGGCACGAATCATATTAGATCTAGTAGCCAATTTAGACCGATCGCAAGGGAAGACACCCCAGATGGAATCATGGTACTTATCGGACCTAAGGGTACAGAATATCCCAGCACCTGAGAAAAGAATTTTTCCCGAACGACAGAGGTTTGGAGTAAGGCCACAAAACAAAAATAAACAACAGTAAGAGCTTGTTATAAGTGCATCGAGCTAGGGCATAGGATGGTTCATTTCCCGCTAAAAAGTGGAGAAGACAATCGAGGAGAACCACTAAAGAACAGCATGGAGTTCACGAGCTCAGAACCTTACTCTCAAGATGGAAGAAGGGAACAACTAGGAAAAGGGTACCAAAATTAGTAATCTGTTATCAATGCCAAAAGCCCAAACATAAAAGGTCTAAATGCCAACTACGAAGAGGATTAAACTACAAAGATCAAACAAGTCTATTGCAACAAGAAACGAGTGGTTTAAAAAAGGTGGTGCAACCTGACCAACCAGAGAGCGATGAATGGAGTGTTCGCCCTTCACGGGAGAAAAAGGAGTATGCGTTGATGATTGGAGGTACGCCGCATTTGCAAGCTCTAAGTTATAAGTTAGTTAAACTTGTTGCATCATCCCGAAATAGGGTACGCTTAAAGGATAAAGGCATTTTGGTTAACACTAGTCAAACAACTCCCGTGCCACGGCTATGCGACGTGATCCTTGAAAATTATGTAAGATATTAATAAGAGAAAACAACCATTACTCAAAGTAATGAGCATATAGATCTGACCTTGCCCACACCCTCAATAAATAACGACTTAAGTAAACATGGACACAACTTTGAAGAGAAGTGATGCAAGTAACCATCCACAACCTTTCGCACGAAATTTTGAGGATGGATTTATTTTAAGGGGGTAGATTATAACAACTCAGTTCAAACCCTAGTTGTAATGACCATGTTTGTAACGACCCGCGTTGCGATCCAACCCAAACCCTAGTATTAGCAACGATAAGCTAATAAGATCTTAGGTCATTAGAAGATTAGAAACCCAAACTCAACCCAAAAACCTTAAATTAAGTAAATAACATGAAATAGAAGGTTAAAAATTAAAATTTCTCATAATTAAAGTAAAATAACCATTTTACCCCTAATACAGCAAAAAATCTTGAAAACCCAAATTTTCATACATGGACATCCTAAATAAGATATTTAGATACAATTAAGTAACAAAAGAAAAAATAACAATAAAAAATGAGAAAAATACCCTTAAGTGGCCAGCCACCTTGGGATATGTGCCTAAAAATCACTTTTTGTCTTTTTAGCTCAAAAATGAGAAAAAGTTGTACAAATCAAGCATTATTATAACCCATGACTTATTAAAAAAATAATATACATAATAATATGATGATATAGTTCAACAAAAGTAAACAAATCAATATTTAAGTTCTTACGCACTAAGATAAGTTAAAAAGCCAATTATTGTCGAACTAGCTTAATTTGACTTAAAAGCCTACACTTACTTAATCAATTGCTATAAAAATTATCATAATTCATGGAAATACTAAATTAATCATAAACATACCAAAAAAATAGGTTTTAGTAGATAAAGACACCAAAAAGAAACACTAAATTAATGTTTTAGGCATTTTCTTGCACAATTGGGCACCAAAACGTAGATTAAACCCCAAAGTTAATACAAAATCAGATTTTTCCTCCCCAAACCAGTCCCAGCCGAATTCCCTAGCTGCCATTTCTGATTTTGTAAGTCTCAAAAGACTATGGCCATGCCATACAACAACTGTGAAATTTGAAAAATCAAAAGATGGCTTACACTTTCATAATTGCTTCCATTCCCAATTTTCCTATAAAACCAAGACCAAATCCACCCACTTCTCTTTCATAATTTTGGAAATATAGAGAAAGAGGGACCAAATTATGTTCTCTTAAGTATTCTTCAAGTGTTAGAGAGAAAAAGAAGAAGAAAGAAGGAGGGTTTAAGAAGGAAGGTCTTTGGAGACCAAACTTGCATAAAGCCAAGTCCTATAGTCATCCACCATTTTTTAGGCACTCAAACAAGTAAATAAACCTCTAAAACTTTTTTTTATTCTCATACTAAAATATCCCTCAACTCATCTCTATACAGACATCTAAGAACAAGAATCCAAAAACAAATCAAAAAGGCGTCGTAGGGTCAAATTAGGGGCTGTTATGTTTTGTTGTTATTAGGTGTGATTGCATGTGGTTGTTTATCGAGTTTGACAAATTACATGAGTTTTGAAACTTTGATGTTTATGTATAAAACACATACATGTAAATGAGACCAAATCTTGACACACCATGAGCTAGGACACAAAACCCTTAAAAGCCTGATTTTTAGGTTGTTTTGATTTTCTACCTCAAATTTTGATTTATCATAACTAAATATAGAAAAATGATCTAAGTGTGAATTTTATGTCCAGACCTAGGTTTGGAAGTTATCTTTCATGAAAAATTAGTTTGAACTAATTTCATTGAGTAGAACTTGAGATATGCCATTTTTTTTCTAAAGAGTGTCAGTTTTTAACGACCCCGAATGGTAAATATAAACACCTTAGTTTAGAATGTGATCCAAACTTAGGTCAAAACATAAAACTTGTAGATAACATGTATAGCTTTCGTTCCACCAAAAAGGAGCCTATAATATTGAGATTTGATAGGTCAAAACGCACCTCAAAGCCACTGTTGTAAATCTTTGACTGACAGAGCCCTCTATCACATATTTTTGTATGACCAAAAACCCATGTTTTTAGTGACTAAATCCAAAAGGGATTTTCATGAAAAGTGTAGATAACATATTGAACTATTTACTGTCCACAAATGACTTCTAGATACCCATGGATGGTCTCCCAAACCGCCTGTGAACTCTTTGTTGTAATCTGTTTCTGTTGAGCCTTTTTTAGTTAACTGAACCCATCTTATAAAATGGCCAATATCTCTAATTTGTTCCAAATAACTACCTTTAGCATTGCTCATGAAACTTGCAAGGGACAAATTAAAATAGAACATATCCAAATATCATACCGATAGCCCTTGATTTGATGCCCCAAAATTGAAACCAACTGAGGCACAGTTTTTGTACTTTTCTCTAAAAAGTGCTGATTCATTTTCTCTTAAATGACACTAATGACCCATTTGACTTAGGATCCGATCTTAGTGTTAAACATAAAAATTGTAGAAAATATTTTTATCTAAATGGTTTCTAAAATTAGAACTTAATTCCATGTCTAGGTACCCCAAAACACGGTTATGCTATTTAAATTGACACTTAAATATTTACCCTTAAATTGTTAAGTGTGTAGTGACATGTTTTGTTGCGGGACTTAAAGTTTAGGCTTCAATTAAATTATATTAGATTATTAGTGTATTAGAATGATTATTTGATGATTATTATCCATATCTCTAAGTTGAATCCATGTCTTGTGAATTGTAACTTGTGCTTCACAAATTTGTACTCTATGTTTTAATGAGTTGTCACATATGCTATACCCTGCTTAGATGCCATGCTATAAATAGTTGTACATGAGACGCATATTGTACACCATGGGCATTGTCACATTTATATTCCGGCATATTGGAGTCTCTTCCGTATCTACCACTATGGGTGGAAATACATCAAAATTGTTCTTTTTCTTGGCTCTAAGTTTCAGGCATCCTTGGTAGCCATTTTTTTAACTGTTTTAGGATATATTCACTCTGAACACCCTGGGCATGTCTCCAGTGTTGAAAACGAAAATAATTTTTTATTATGGATATTGTTGGGCACCACGGTTTCGTCGCTAGCATTCTGATTTCAATGGCTTAGACTTTGAGTTGACACCGACAAAGGCATCACGAGTCTTAAGGTGAGATAAACTGATTTATTATATGTAGGAAGATTATTTTGGTGACCCGGAGGGTGGCTCGAACCCTATGTCGTTGCCATTGAGTAAAATAGATGAGGCATGAAGCTTAGGCAAGCGTTTACTATTCATAACGAGGCGCGATGATGGCTTTTGTGATCAACTCCCATAAGGTCTACACTGGAAATTCCCGGTGTAGAACTAGTGTTATGATTTTGGGTATATGTCGGATTTGGCATTTGCATCGCATCTATTGCATCACATACTTGTACATTTGTTCTTTTATATACTTGATGTGATGCCCCGTCCTCTGGGCACGTCGGGACATGTGTAACTATAAATAAGAAAAATATTCTAGCCAAGTATTCATAATTACATATGATAATTACTACTTCATTAATGGTTTAGAATTTGTTCAAAGTACTTAATGATTACAGTCTAGTCTGTAAAGATTCCCCAGTCAGCCTCATGGTGTTGGCGTAGGGTCCTTCAGCTCTACCCTCTAATTAAGCCCTACATCAAGTACGAGGTAGGGAATGGTCAGGACACTTTCCTGTAGTTGGATCCTTAGCACCCTTGGGGTTCTATTATTAAGGATAGGGGCCCTCGCATTATTTATGATTCGAGGCTCGATCGTTTGCCGAAAGTCCAGAGCATTGTTAATGGTTGCAATTGGAGGTGGCCCTCTGTGGTCTCTATGGATCTTATTGATATGGCTAGAGAGGTTCGATTCCTGTCTAATCCCTCTAAGCCGTATAACATTAGATGCCTTCTCAGTGGTGGGAAGTTTTCTATAGTCTCCTTGAGAGAGGCCAATCATGACCCTCGTCTTCGTCTTATGTGGTAGAATCTTGTCTAGTTTGAGCATCATAAACCCAGGGTTAGTTTTATCCTTTGGATTGCTATTAGGGGTCGTCTTAATATGGGTGATAGGCTCAGGTTGTTTGGTATAGATTGTGATTATAATTGTAGTTTATGCACGAGCTCTCTGGAGTCTCATGATCACCTATTCTTTAACTGCACTTTTGCACGTCAAGTGTGGTCTGGTGTTTTAGGTAAATGTCATCTTGGTTGGGTTGAGTCATCCTGGAGGGACTGGTGGTATTGTTTTGTGAATTGTGGGGGTGGTTTTGCGTTAAGTTCTATGGTCCGCAAGTTAGCCTTTTCAGTTATCGTCTACTGTATCTGGAAGGAGCATAATTCCTGTAAATTCCAAGGTGGAGTAGTGGTCCTGAGGTGGTGCTTAAGGATATTTGTGAGTTAATTAGGGGGAGTGTTTCCTTCCGGCGTAGGGTCCTTGACTTCCCTACCAATAGGGCTATTTAAGAGGACCGGGGTGTCACCCCAGATATTTTTGAAACTAACTATTGAACTATACTGGTTTTCCTGCGCAGAGGACGTCTAGCTTTTCTTGTGAGGTTTGGGAATCTATCGCTTGGAGTGTTGAGGGGTACACTCTATAGTGAGTGTTAGCTATGTTTTAACTAATCCTTATCTGCTGTTAGTTTGCCATTGTGAAGATTAGCTTGGAAGGTTTAAGGAGGAGTGAGGTTTTGGGATTTATTATTGGAGTATAGAGTGATACACCATACATTGAGTGAGCGTTGTGAGGTTTATGCTAACCTTATTTTTGTGTTTGCTCCTTGTGTAGTGGCGCTATTTCTTGGGTTCTTGCAAGCCATTCGGTTATGCCTCTTTGGGTGATATCCCAAGCAAGCAGTTACATAGCCTGTTGAGAGATTTTCTCCTATTTTTTCTTTGGAGGGCAGAGCGATACACCTTGTGTGGAGTGTGTGAGGTTTCTTGTGCGGGTGCGTGTGTTGATTTCTATGCTATTCTTATGTTTTCTCTACTACTTAGGCCACGGGTTTTTGGATACCCCAAGAGGAAAAAGGCTCGCCGGTGAGGAAATGCTACATCATGGACCTTTGTGTGCAGCAGCTGCTCTTGGCTGACTGGAATGTGGCTCAAAACAATCTCTTGGCTGTTATTATTCTGGTATTTGCTTACTGTTGCCATTAAAACATGCTGCGATGCTAGGTCCAGGTCGTTCGAGACTGGTTTTGCTTATTGTTTTTCATAGCATTGAGGGTTGTTCATAGTTTCTGTTCCTTTACTTTGTTTCTAGCTTCCTGGTACTGTTTCTTGTTTGGTTTGACTTTTGATATTATGTCCTTTTGCAAAAGCTATGTATATAGCCTTCCCCTTACGGCTTGTGTAAGGGACCGGGTGGGTGTGTTAGGTGTTTTTTTTGCTTGGTGTGTTAGGTGTTTTTTTTTCTCGGTGTGTTAGGTGGTTGTGTTGCATTCTATTAGTGGGTTGTTCTGAAAATTGTAAATCACTGGTTCCCCTACTGTTTGTAGCGGAAGTGGAATCCTGTGGGTTTTGTTGATGGAATTCGGCTGAAGTGGTTTTAGTTGGGTTTTGTTGCTGTGGTTTGAGGATGGTTGTATAGTGCTTGGGCTGATGGTATTGTTTTGTGCCTTCATTGGTTAGTTATATAGGCATTTCTTGTTGTTTTACAAGTGTTTGGCTTTTGTCTAGCTTTTGTGTAAGGTTAGCCTAGCTTCCTTCCCCAATATTTTTTCCCAATTATGGGGGCGGCAACAGTGGCCTCTCTTACTTGTCTTTTGGTAGTTGTTAGCTGTCTAGTTATGGCTAAGCCGAAAGTTTTTTTTTTATGCTTTTGGTTTTGTTTCTTGATGGTGTTTTGTAAGGCCTGGGGATTGCCCCTTGTATTTTGGTACCTTTTCTTTTCTTTTATGTAACAGTTAATTACTCAAAAAAATAAGAACTAAAATCTACTACTTTTAAGTCTTATAGCGAATTATGTTTGGACGCTACCAAATTCAGAAGCAGCACGGAATCTACATGCAAAGGACGAGTAAGGACATCGAGATCGAAGGCTAGAGATTTATGCAACGAGTTATCTTATTTGAAGGGGGGTAGACGAGAGTACACACTAGGAAAGGTTTCAGATATTATATTGAAAGCCACCATTAGAACCTCGTAACTTCCTCCTTGTAAGTTCCTTTCTCATTTACCCCTAGCCTTTGTGTTAACTTTTGTAATCGGTTGAAGTTCTTTGCGTATCCATCCTTCTAACGTCACTGCCCCCAGCAATACTATCTAGTGTCGTTCGTCGATAACCCTTCTGCGCTCAAGTCTCGTTGATAACCCTATCGGGAATTCCCCCCTTGGAAATACCCTTATCTTTGGGTTTCTATTGTTGAGCAATGTTTAGTACTCGCATTTGATTCTCCTTCGATTCAAGCCAACATTCCTGAACTAACTTTTCATTCGCAGAACTAAAAAAAAATCATTTCTTTAGTCCCAAACATTCGACATTGATAAGATTCTCTACCACCATTCATCTTTCCATGACTTCGATACTACACCCAGCTGAAGTAATTTTGTGAATTCTTCAAATCCAAACTAGGGGAGTAGGCTTGGATACTTGAATTGAATTGCGTTAGGCCGACGTAACTTTAGGGTAAATATCTAGATTGGCTACCCATTGCTTAAACATCTCTTTTGACAAGATCTGACAGTGATAGATTGGTCCTAAGAACATACCTTTATGTATCGTTCAATTATTGTTGATCTCTTATCTCACGTGCGTTTAAGCCTCAAACGTTCTCTCGATCTAGATCAACAGTGATTGCCTTAGCCATGACCCCTTACCCTAATTCAATCTATCTTTTAAACCATATGGGATTCAACCCTAAGCTATTTTAGCCCCAGCTATATATCATGCAGTCAAGTACATTATTCAAATTCCTTAGCTAGACGCTTACCCATTCGCTGCCTTATGATTGCTTTTCTTGATACAAGTAAAATTTGAACCAACCACTCTTATATAACCCCATGTATATTTTAGGAGCCTCGATCTACCCTTGGTTGATCTTCAAAATCTTACCCAGTAGATAGGTGAGTAATAATAGTTATCGGGATATCACGTCATTAGTATTTGGCACTTTCACGGGAAACTTGGACGACGCTCGGGAACCTCCTAATGCCTCTTCGAATCGTGAAGCAGATCCCTTCTTCCCGTTACGGCTTAGAACATCTATCAATGTCCACATTTACCAACTTTTGAAAATTAAGACCCCTGACTATAAAAAACAACTAAGAAAGGGCTCATTCAATCGACTAGGTCTTATTCAAAAACCCCGACGGATAGAACTATGCCATCAACGATCTACAGTCAGAAACGACAGTGTCACACCTGGGAACTTATGACATCACCGTACAACAGAATTCATGCTTCTCTAGACCAGCTCGTGCCTAAACCACCTATCCGAGGAACAGAGAAACGAGAGCTATACTGCTAGTAGAAAAATGAAAAAAAAAGTGAGATAACCTCGAGCTCAAGATATTCGACTTGCCATGCAAAAGAGGAAGCACACCCACACATGTTGACGCT
Organism: Heliamphora ciliata; assembly: GCA_032360265.1. NCBI lineage: Eukaryota > Viridiplantae > Streptophyta > Magnoliopsida > Ericales > Sarraceniaceae > Heliamphora > Heliamphora ciliata. Next base: position 5,754 of record JAUMHN010040117.1, on the reverse strand, counting down.
CAAATCCTACGTACCAACACGTTAAAGACAAATGATAGAAAGAATGGGACAACCTTGGGAAAAGACTAGAATGGAAATGAAAGCATATGAATACGGACTTCGCCCAAAGATTTTTGACTCGCCTCAAGAACACAATAACATCTATGTTATAGTGGATCGCCTCGCCAAAACCATTCGCTTCCTATCAGTTAAACCTCGCTACACGTCAGTGACATCAAGCTGAAAGTACCTCCGTGACATGTTACACCTACGTGAGTTCTCTACCCAACCAAGATCTGCGTCTAACGTCATGTTTCATGCAGAGTTTACAGGAAGCCATAGGGACGGAGCCCTACCTCAGTACCGCGCCTCACCTTCAGACTAACAAGCTGTCAATTACCCAAAAAAATAAGCTGTTCAAACATGTATGGTTAAGAGTTTGGAGGATGGAATTTTAAAAGGAAGTGGGGAAGTATATGTACCTTTGGTTAAATTTGTCTACAACAACAACTACCGAGCTAAATTTTGCAACCGCAATAAATAGATTCCATTTATAAGACATATACGTTGAAGAGTGGCTGACACCTCTACGTCAAACGCCCCGCGAGTCATGAATCTCATTAGTTATAACATAATTCTTGGCACAAATTGGCTCCTCAAACATCAAGCCATCATTGACTGCCATTAGAAGAAGATATGGGCGCATACAGAAGATGAAACCAATGTACGAATCCATGGTGAACGATGCGATACCCTGACCCTGAGTAACGTGAAGGTGTGTAGATCATGTAACTTCATTGAAAGATTAGCCTGCATGCTCACTAGTACGAACACCTTTTTAACCACCGAGTTACCATGAGTTATGTGTGAATACAAGGATGTGATCTTTGAAAGTTGTGTAGTAATCGGTCCAAGATCTTAGTACGACGAAACAACCTTTACTCAAGGTTGTTGAATGTATAATTATGCCTGACCCTGTCTACACCCTTAACCGAGAATGACTTGAGTGAACAATGATGCAACCTTGAGTAACATAAACTTTGGGTTGACACCACGCAAGCATCCCAAATCTTAAGGCGGGATTATTGAATTTGCGCATGATTATTATTTTACTGGCTGGAGGATAAGGATGTTAATGGCTTGCTCCCACACTGTTGCTATTTTATAGTAAAACAACTGTGGCATGAAGCCCGGCAATGGATTTACTATTTGCAACGAGGCCTAATGATTGGTTTGGTGATCAATGGCCCATAAAGTCTACTCTGGTAATTCCCGGCGTGGAATTCATGTTATGATTCTGAGTATATGCCGGGTTGGGCATTCGCATGGCACTCGTAACATCACATCCTCGCATGCTTATTTACTTACCTACTTATCATGCTATAATTGTCAAATTTGTCGATCTCCTTGACTTTAAAATGTACTAAGTGTTAAATGATATGCATTGTGATAAATTTTGTACAGTGAGATTGGTTAGAAGGTTTAGAGTGTTTTCTTTTGAGTTTTGACTCATGGCATTCATGCCATAGGTGAGAGAGAGAGGATATCATTGAAGAGGAGGTCGCCGAAGGAGAAGGCTACGATTACTATGGTGAGTTCTAGAAGTAAGAGAATCCCGACGATGCTTGATGAAGATTCAATTCTTTCTTTTTGTTATTTTGATTTAGTTTCCTGGCGCATATTATAATTTTTCGTAAATTTCTTGTTAAATTGTAAATGCTTATGTATTTTGGTCAGCTCTGAACCCTTAATGATGTATTACTTATAATACGTATCTATGAATGAATGTCTAGAATATCCCCTTTATCTATATCTATGTATATCCCGACGTGCCCAGAGACGGGGCATCACAGTCTCCTATACATTGCCTCACACTGTGATATTTATGTCCGACTGGACGGTCCACCTTCCAAGATGTTCACCATGCGTTCGTATAAACTAAATCTCCAATGAAAATTGCCATAGCTTAGATCATTCCCTTTCCAACATTTATTTCATAGACCACTTCACGAACTTAAGCAAACTACACGGATTTTAGATTGGGGTTTGAGGTAAAAGAAGAATACAAACAAAGTTTTCTCCTTGACACTGAATTGTTTATTTCATTTCACATATTGTCATTTCGTTTGAAGACGTAACACGAAACACATTTCTAAAAAAAAAATCTACACATTTCCACAAAGAATTCCCTACTCATATAAACAAAACTTCACATTCCAATTTGTATGAGCAGGTTAACTCTCAAAGGCGACATTGACGAAAAGTTTTTAAATTCAAAATTCCAGTAACTCATATTTACACCACATGCTCTTAATACCTTTAAATTCAATATTTCCACCTAAACTTGAAGGTTCCCATGCCAAACTCCACGCTTCTGCTAATAAATAAATAAAAAACTGCCATAACTTGAAATATGAACTATATAACCATTGAATTCTTCATATGGATCTTGCCTTAACAATAGATAAAGATTTCTAACAACTCTCGATTTATTATTGCTATCGTAGGTGGTACATGTTAACACTAACTTCTTCCCTAGAAAAGAGATTCGTACTCCCAAACACACATATAAGATATACAAAGTCAGACCAATGGATATTCCTCCATCTCAACCTGAAATCATTTTCTCATTCATTTAATTTTCTTAAAAGCAATTAATATCTAGAAATAGTTTCATAAACAACAATGAATTTCCTACTATAACTGTTTCTAACAAACAGGGCAACTTGTATCAGCAAAAATGTGAGAAGTCTTCTCTTAAATAATTGTCACTAATGTCATCCCTCAAGAACTTCAAACATGACGTGTCATGATTACAAGGTTGCCCAAAAGAACACTCTTCACTGACAAATAACTTCATTCTTTGAATAGATGACCAGCGTCTTTCTTCTTCCAGATTGAATCAATAATCCCTTGGAATTTCTCACAAATCTCATATATACTCATGTTCAGGTCTAGGAACGGTACCTCTTTGATATAAACATGACCAAGAAGGTTAGTATCAAATTTAAAATTTTCATGCACTATTTGCCGTTCACTATACTCAACTAAGAATTCAATAGCGATATCCTTTGGGCTGACCCTTTCTTTTCTATTGATCCCTAACAAGATATACAATATTTTCTGGACAACACTTTCTCATACAATCACAATCATTCAAATACAACATTACCCAGCAATCAGAAGATCAATCTTAAAATTTACTATGCAAAGCAGTATTTTCTTCATCATCTCCAATTACCACTTGAAGAAGAATCAAGAACTATCCTTACATGTCGGATTTGATATGGTAGTTACAGCCAACACACCAACTGGTTCACTAGTCAGCAAAGAAACTCTTAGCTTCTGGCTTAACCCTATACTCAAATTGAATAATTAAATTACTACATATATTCCTGACAGCACCATCAGAACAGATAACAAATCCCAAAGGACATCCATTAAATAAAGTTTCAGGTTCTGCCAACCTTCTAAATGAATAACTAATTACTTCTCTAACAGAGATAGAATGAGCCATCCCTTAATATGGGTCCAATCCATGAAAAAGACATCTTGTCACCAATCTAAATTCCTCAGTCTTATAGAAATTGACAAAAGGATACTTATTCTCGAAAAGAGAAACCATATCCTCAACTCCCATATTAATCCCTTAAATACTTCCGTAGTTACAAAGATTAAATTGCCCAAAGATCACTTATGTCCAAGTTTTCAAAATACTCAAGACACATAGCTATTACTTCTCCATCTATTCCATTTCTAAATACGCTGCTTTATAACAAAGCCTACCAATAAACAAAACAACTATTATCCAAAAGATCCTAACACTTTACTTTGCCCAGTCACGGGATTACTAAGGATACGACTCTCCTCAAGATGGTGGTCTGTACTCAAAAAAGACTTAACTATCATCTGTGCGGACTAATACCAGGATATAATTGTTGTACCACGTACTAGAATATTCAACTCTTAACCTCTTAGTTCGAATATCTAGCCATTAACAATCACCAGGTTGTATCCCTACGATTCATATCATAATTACAACCACAACCTTACTTTAACCCTAGAAACTTAGTTCTAACTAGGAAAGATTACAGGATCCATTAAAATTTAACCTTTTCTTCCTTTAAATTTTAACATCGTGTAATCATACAAACGTATTGATCATAATTAGACACACCATATCACCAATACACATACTGTTGGAGACAAAACTGCCAAGATCATTATTTTTGCAAACGAATTTCGGTAAAAAATTAACTGGACGGGAAAACGCCAAAACGGGCTCCAGATAAAACTTTTGAAGACGAACAATAAAAATTAAAACCCATGCAACCAAAGTTAATTTAGAAGAATACCTTTTACCAGTCAAATCTTCAACTACGTTGTTTATTTCAAGTTGAAGCTCCTGTCACACCTTCTACTGTATTTCCTTATGCGATTCTTGAATGTAGTGTGGGTTACAATCTATCAAGAACTCATACTGGCAGAACCTAGACAGGTTTAGTCTTAAAGACAAGTTATGAAACTAGTTCAGTCCACCTGCATATTTATAGGGTTGCAGTAGAGATCTGTGGAGTAATTATGAGTCAGACTTCTAGTGAAATACAGATACGTATCAGCACTTTTAGCAATTAAATAAACCACATAGCGGTATTGCAATTATGGAAAACTAGTAGTGGTTTCTGTAATTTTTATAAAATACTAAATTACACTTCACACGAATTATAATTGCACTCTGACCCACAATCTCAAGACCATCTTGCATTGAGTTCCTATTATTAAATGCTTAACATTTCTCTCCACGTTAAGATTTCCGATACCTGCCAATTAAATTTAATTACTAACAATTTAATTTAATCGGTATCTTGTAATTCCTTAAGCCCTTCTGCTTAACTTATTTGACCGCTGGATAATCAAATCCACCAGCAGGGTTTGGCCTGGTCAAAACTTATAAGCTTCCTTAAGGGGGTATCGCTAATCTCATTCCTTAAGGACGTGAATTTTGCCAATAATTAATATTCACCATATAAATAATACTGCTATTCAACTCACTGGGAATATAGACCAATAGAAGATCGCACCCTCTAATGAATCAAAATAACAAATATTAAATATACTCAAATCACTAATTATTTCAGGATTAGGAGTATAAGCACTATTCATAATAACCTTTGTGAGACCCAGACCCGTCTATTTTTGTGTTATATATGCATATTAGGCATTTTTCAACGCTTTTTGCTTTAAAATGCTTATATGCATTTTGATACACGTTTGAGTTTAAATAACCATGTGGGGTTACATCTCGGGGGTGTAGGGAGTTATGGTGCGAATTTTAAAAATTCAAAAAAAATGATATTTTAGAGGCTTATAAATATCTGGAGTTAGATATTTTCAAAACTTACTCCCTAAGTTTTCTCAATTTTTCTCCATGCCTTCTTTCTAACTTCTCGGGGGCCCATGGCTTGGTTTTTAAGGTTTTATGGTAGCCCTAAGCTTGGGTATGCATGTGGGTATCAAGAACAGGTGTATGGAGGCTTGATTTGAGGTTTGGAGGTGAAACCCGTAGCCAAAAACATTTTTTGGGCCTGGTCAGTATACTGAACCCTCATGGTCAGTCGATTGGATCATGTTCTTGGGCGCTCAGTCGACTGAAGTGGTTCTGCTTTGGATTTTATCTTTTCCAGAGTGTTTTCAGCCAACTGGTGGGTAAGCCCAGTCGACTGAATTGTGGGCTGTGTGTTTGGTCGTTGGATGTTTTGGTTTTGATTACCCAAA